>JBCEZX010000043.1:1146387-1157976 GCA_039654345.1 Cataglyphis cursor | reverse complement strand
CTCTCTCTCTCTCTCTCTCTCTCTCTCTCTCTCTCTCTCTCTCTCTCTCTCTCTCTCTCTCTCTCTCTCTCTCCATCGCACTGGATAGTTTTAAATATATGAACGATATACAAACTGGATAAATAAACTGAAAAATCGAATCGACTTTGATGTTCTTCCGACTTTCTCCTTTAAGCAAATATACGAGTAAATAACTTGCAAATAAGATATTGGGCATCGACACGCATCGACACGCGACATGCGCGTATAAATGTATTTATTGTACAGTATGAATGTAGAAAGTCGAAAAGAGAGAAAGAGAGAGAGAGAGAGAGAGAGAGAGAGAGATGGGATACAATCCCTCTTCTTTTGTGCGGTAGGTAATTAAATTTAAATTTTGAATTCAATGACCAACGAGCCGGTAATCAACGTAATTACCGGACGACCGAGCGCATAAAAATTCCGCAAGGATCTACTTTCTCTTTATACGGACAATTCCGCGTGAACTCGCTTGACCTCGAACGACCGACTTCAACATCCACGAATGTCGTTCAACGGAGCATCCACCGTGATGCGATGCGGAGTGTCGATGACCAAATGCAACGGAAAATAATATGTGGACCGGAGCTCAAGTGTTAGCAGAATCGGGAAGCGGATGAGAATCGATGTACATGATGACGCGGTACGGTAAATACGCGAGGGGTAATCGATCGAAACTTGCACGGCTTCCAGTTTTCCGACATCGTCTTATCTCGACGATAACAGCTATCTACTTTTAACGAATATACGCAGTTGAAAATCGAAATAATATCGAGAGTAAAAAATGTACTGTATGCCGATGCACGTAATTTTCCGTCAATTGACAATTCTCTTTTTTTATCTTTCACTCTCAATATATAATTATGTAATCGTTCGAAGGACAAAGCGCGCTGTCGTATCGGAGATGCATTGCTCAGGTAGATTGACAGCATCCATCGTAACTGTTTCTTGCTCTTTGTTGTAACAATAACGGGACAAATATCACGGGATTAATCTCAACCATGCTTCACGAAGGATGGTTGAAATTAGCTTGAATAGATTTGTTACCTGGAATAGAAATTCTAAAGGGATTAACGCGCGCGAGCGAGTCGACGATTTCGGTTAGCAACGATACCTCTAACAATAAGATATTGAGATGAATGCAACAAGTTAGCCACAGGAAATGTGTAGCGTCTCTCTCCGGATCGGAACTCGGAACGTCGACTTTCACGTTCTAAATTCCTTTATCTCACCGTGCACTTTTATAACATACACGCGCGAACAGTGCTCGGAACAATGCTATTCCGAGCAACAATAATCGGAGTCGACGATCGATAGCGAAGCGAACCGATATCTAAACGAGATTTCTTTACAGAAAGATTTCTAAGATTAAAATTAGACTAAAAAGCATTAAGTTTTTTTTTTTTCTCTTCGGATAATCTTACCAAAATGCATATCCACCACGACGAAGGAAAAAAAACGGCGCGCTATCGTATGTCAGCGTAAAAACGGTATGTAGGCGGATGTGATCGAGATAGCACCCGCGAGAAGAGGAGACGAAGCGATCGAGCATCGCAGCATCGTAAACGCCACTACGAACACTTGCGAACTTGGATGACGAGGCGCATCTTCTTTTTCTTTTTCTTTTCTTTCACAGCCGGCACAGAGACACAGACTCAGCTACGAGACGAGACGAATCGGGACGTACGCGCGTTTTTCTCCTCTTCGAAGCCTCTCGCTTCCGCGCAACACTCGTTTCGTCGCACTACTCGTCACGACGCATGAATGATTCCTTCGCCACGCTGTTGCCGCGCGGGGTCACGCGAGGGCGGTTGTTCGGCGGTTAAACCACGCCGAATGGACCGCGCGAAGAGTTGCCGAGCTCCGAGCGTTGCCGAGGTATGTCTCGGTTAGACGAGGACGGACGAACGGACGGATGGGAAAACGAGTAGGAGGCGAAGAGAGAAGGACCGAGGAGGGACCGAGAGGGACGGCCGGGCCGGTTGGGCCCGAAGGGAGAAAAGGTTGCAAGAAAAGACCCGTCTGGCTGAACCAACCGTACCCCCGATGGTGTGATCCTTCCCCGTCGTTTTTTAGAAAAGAATGACGGTTGAAAAATGCTGATACTAAAAACTTAGTTACATGTTGCACATATCGATGGTCACTCTATTCGTTTCTTAACGTTATACACTATGTTACGCGTGAGGGATATCGCAAATCGAATATAAAAGACACGGCGCACCATTTACGTTTAAATATAGCGGTGTTCTCTAAGAAAAGAGAAGAAAAACGAGATGGACAAATGGAAGGAGAGAGAAAAAAAATAGACGCAAAGAAAATCAAGACATAAACGTAGGTGGAGGATGAAAGAAGAGAGGAGGAGGAGGAAGGGAACCTTGGATCAACGTGCTCGTTGTAACGTGCCGCACCGGCGACGACCGTGGAACGGCGAACTCTGTCGGCTCGTGCAGCCGGCAGTAGGCAGCTGGTCTCTTGAGCGCTCAACGAAGCGCATCGTTTGCGTCCGAACGCGAGCCTTCGGCAAAGATCGGAGCTCGGAATAAAACAACAAACGTAGGTCCGCCGTGCCGGCTGTTTGCTCCCCACTCTTAGCTACGTACGCCGTCACATCCGTTGTTCCTAAACGTTGCGTTGGTCGGTCGTTGGCGAGGTAACATAAATTCAGGCTGATACACACGTGTTTTACGCACTTTATTCTTAGCACGTATTCCATCGAATCGTGCTGCTTCCTCGCCATCTCGTTTTGGTATTAACAATTAAATCAATTATGCACGAGACACTGAAGCTGATTCATTCACAAATTTATGTCTTCTTCCGTCTCGTGCGTTTAATATTATCCAGTTGATTTATTAAAAATGACAACAACATAAAGATAAACGCAAACAAATATTATTCAAAGAAAGTTATAAAAACGTTTACCTTTTTTTTTTGTAAAATTACAATAATTTTCTCTCTTAAAGCCCCCCTTTATTTATATATTATTCACCTATTTTTTAAATCTGATAAAAGTAGACATACTAGAATAGCAATATGGGCTATTTATGCTTCCAGATAGAAATATTCTTTTTTATAGGAAAAATCTTTTCACAACAAAATATAGTGGAAAGAAAGGGAGACACAAAATGACATCTGACATATCACCAATAAGTTTATACACATAGTGAAATTTGTAGAGGAATAAAAAAGTAGAACTTTTCACAAGTTATATGGAAAACTTGTTATTATATAAATAAAATAATAAAAAACGATGTGTGTTACTTACCATATACTCTATTGCTTTTTCTTCCAGTTCTGGTAGAGTCCAATTGATGTGGAAGCTTAAAGGTTGAAGACGTGATTCCATTCCTCGTAACCATTTTCTTAGACATTTTACTTCACGTTCAAAATCTATTAATACAAATTGGTTACATTAATATGCTAGGCGGGAAAAGAGTGTAATTTTTCAAAGAGTAATAATTCATCACCTGCTGATATATCTTGTTGACTAGATATAGGTCGGTCTATGGGCGCCATAATTTGTTCGACTAATTCCCATTTTGAATTCAAGTGATCTACACGCCATGCCACTTCGTCTTTTAAAGCAGGGGCGCGAGAAATTAATTTTTCCGCTTGCTCATTGAACAATTTGCGTCTGTACGCCTTGCGTCGAAGCTCTTCCATATGAGCCTAGTTAAAAAAAAATAATGAACTTATTTAATTTAAAAAGTTATATTTTAACAAATTTTATCTTCTAATTGTAACAAAATTGATACATACCGCACGCAGGCTTTTGTCTAAAAGATTTTCTTCCTTAGAATAGACCAATTCTTGAAGAATTCTTAACCATGAGTAAAGCTCTGAAAATTGGCTACTGACTTCCTTCAAATTCCAAGATTGTGTCGACACATCTGTTTCATCCCATATTAACTCACCATTTGCTTCCTAAAAAATCAAAATAAAATTTTTTTGATATTACATTCAAAATTTAGATTTTTATACCATATTTTTTATACCATACGCACAAAATTTTGAGATACTCTACCTTGCAAGTATCGATTAAATTAGTATCCATAATATAATCATAATTAGATCTAATAGCAGCCCAAAAGTCATCTTTGCAGTCTTCATAATTTATCCACATTCTTTGAACACTTGTTTGCTTTGGATCTTTTCTGAAAATATGAATTGGAAATTATATCAATTTCAGTCTATCATAATCTAAATATAAGAGATCATGAATATATTATACATATGACTAAATCATAGTTATCATGACTAACATTAGTGACTAATACTAATAGGAACATACCTCTTCTTGGTAAGACTATTATAAAGTCTTTCCGTTGTTGTTTTGACATGTTTTTGCCTTTCTAAGCTTTGACTATTTGGTTGAAGTGACGTTAGAGAGGTATTCATTTTTGCCTTGTGGTGATCTGTATTAAGAAAACATTAGTATATATATACATTCATGATAAAAAATAAAATATAAATTTTTTTATATATTTTTTAGAAAAAAAAAATATATATATATATCTCAATACACATATACATTCTATAAGAATATATTATTATAAAAAAAAAAAATATATATATATATATTTCTTTGCATTATAATCTACTGTATAACAGTTATACTATAACAGTTCCTTTTAAAATATGCACATATATATTACTAAAAAAAGAACGAAGGATTTCAAGTTAAGCCATAGCATAGATATAATTTATCACTTGAATATAACCTTATCTATATATAAAGCTCTGCATTCTTGACTAAATGCTCTAAGTTTTCCCTGCAGAGCACTTTGCTGAAATAGCAACACGACGTGAGTTCATGTGCAAATGTGCTAATTTCAGAAAAAAAGAAGTAAGCGAATCGACTTTGCAATGTCCGTCGAGACGGAACTTGACGTGAATTACAAGAGTTAATCGCGCGAGAAATCTTTTGTTTCTCTCAAGTTAGCGGTAATAAAAGGTAGAGATACCCACCCGTATTGTCAACAGTCATCAGGTCCCCGGGGATTAGATTGTTTTCAGTCCGTGGCGCCCATTTACACGTTTCGCCGATGAAATCGCGACCGATGAAATCGGAGACCGCGAGGAACTCGCGCCAAGCTGGTGGGGCGGTGCACACATCCGAACGAAGACACACCTGCCCGCAATGGTTCTCTCTCTCTCTCTCTCTCTCCCTCTTTTTCTCTTGCTGGGAGAATGTCACCGGACAATTAAAAATTTCATTGCCTACGGTCACTGCTCGCTACAATTCTCCGCCCACGAAAGAACGCCAAAGTACAGAGTTGCACCTCCGAGGAGGCGCCGCGAATCAGTCACGTTTCGCTGACGCTAAAAACGGCATAACCTTTCGGTGCCTGCGAGGCGCGCGACGTAAAACAAATCCACCGCAAGATTTTTCCTTTTTTTTTTTTTTTGTAATAAAAAACCGCCGCGCATACCATAGTGCACCAACATGCTCCGGGTTGCGTCGCGCGTGCGTTCTCGTCCCCGCGGCAATTCGATGATCGGTTATATTAGTGTTCTTCCTTTATCCCAGTCTTGGACAGTGTCGTCGACGCGATTAGCCATAGTCGACGACGTTGTATGACATCACATTCCCCTGATAAGCATTTTCAGAAATGTGCATTAACATTCCAAAAAAGGGAGATATGTACATACAGGTGTGGTAACCTGATAACTGCAGGTGCAGGCGCTTCCAATTACAGGGACATTTCGAGTCAATGGAAATGTTATTCTCGCGTGATAAAACAGGTGACGATTACCGACTACTACTATATCTGTTTTATCACATGACAATAACTACTATAATTTATATATGCGACAATTCAACATCTCTGTGTCTAACCTCTGTGATATATAGGCTACGTAGGATCTTTCGAATTCCAAAGGAAAAATAAAAGGGTGTACAAACTGTCAAAAACATGACAACAACAAATTATTTGGATTTGGATATTAATAAGTTATTCCAGGAGCATACCATTAAAGAGATCGAAGAGATTCAGAAAAAAATTCAATTGGAAAGTGATAGAAAGAAAATAGAATTGCGAACATTAGTCGGGTAAGACTCTGTTCGTGGAACTCTATCTAACACTTTAATCGGAAAATCTATTTTAAATCTATTTTAAATCATATAAAATATATACTACATCTTATTAAAATGCGTATCAACTTTATGTGCGTGTGCTTTTTTTGTCATTTTAAAATTTACATTAGAGTATATATTTTTTGAAACGGAAAGATTACATCAAGGTTTCCAAAACTCTTGTGATTTATATAAATGATTTTTAGAGAAAGATATCGAGACCTAATATTAGCTGCTGACACAATTGGAAAAATGAAGATAACATCTGAACAAGTTACCACAAGAATCGCTAATATAGAGGATAAGTTTAGAGAACTACAAAAAAAATATTTAATTGGTTTTAAAACAGAGCCAATTGGAGATAAACTTGACAGGTATTTTTTTTAAGATATATTATCATATCTGGATATATTATCTGCATGAAAATAAAAACAGAAAATTTATATTGATGCTAAATCTATATTATAATTTCTTATAGAAGAGGACATGCTTCAGATTCCATTATTATTCAAATCAAAATTCTTATGGACATTCCACAGTATATTTGGACGAGTATCGAAGATCAAGATTTGCTACTTGCTACACAGTTATACATAATAGCACAACATATAAATTATAGTTTAATGTTTGAAGTAGGGAGTACAGAACTGGCGTATAAATACCCGATTGTTTCGAAGCAGTGGGATGTTATTACTCAATTCAAGACTATTATATCTAATGAATGTAACAACAGATTACAGTCATTAGATGTTTCAACTATTGTTAGTATTCAAATTATAGAAAATATTTGTAATATTTAAATATTAATTATATTAATGATATATTTGTCTTACACAGAATGCTGCAAATTGCTTAGCATCTCTTGTATTTTTAAATGAATCTTCGTTTGTGAATCTTTTAAAAGAATTAATATTCACAAGAAATCGTGCAATTGAATCTATCATTAAAGAAGAGAGTCATGATAGTGTCAAGAACAAACTGAAACTTTGTATGAGGATACTTATACAAACTGTTCACTTGATATATTCATGTTTTATACGTAAGTATTTTATCCATTTTAGAATTATAAACACACGAAATTTTATTTTGAAATATTTAATTATATGTAATTATAGATGCAGATAATGCACCGAGCGGTTTAGTCTTACAATTTATAACAGAAATCAAAGATAAAGAAGCATATTGCTTGTTATCACAACTTGATTTAAATCAAGATTTACTTGAGGAATTTTTGCCACCTGTTACAAAAAATCATAAACCATTTGTTCAGGATATACCAAACAACTTTCCCTTATCAATTCTTCAAGATAGCGTTAAGTCTTGGTTAGAATGGGTCAATGAATTTTCTAATCTTGAAGTTACTAAATTATTAGATTTAATAGTTTCTATCAAAGGCCTATATAATGTCCGGGAAGAGGCTATCAATGTGAATCTACCTGAAAATTGGAATTCCATATGGGAAGAGCTCTCTTTACCCAGAATAAGTTTTTGGATGGAATTCTTTCAGCCTATCATAACTAAACGAGTAAAATGTAATTGCATATCTCTCTTGTATACAAGGTAAAAATTTTACATTGGTAATTAATAATGATTTGTTAACAGGTATTATAATGGATAAATGGGCAGATGCGTTAGCTGATTTAAAATCCAGTATAATAGAATTACTTGAAAAAGTAGCGCATGACAAATTTGAATTTCCAGAACACGATTTGCGATGGTTTGTGTGGAAAGATTCCCCCAACGACATTCCACAAAAGCTTACAAAAAATGGAGGATTAGATAACAAGAGATCTTTGCTGATGAAAGCTAAAGGATATTCTCCGAATGTAGTCAAATTATGTGAAAGATTGGACGAAAAACTGTACACACTATTGTCTGATCTTGAGCATTATTTATATGAGACTGAACGAATAATAACGCTTAAAGATAATTTACTTTCAGCGAACATATCTTTAATTGCAAATTCATTTTGTGATCGTACTGAAGTTCAAGAACATTTGCAAGTAATCAGCACTGAAAATATTGAAAGTCTTGTACAATTTATAAAGAACACATGTGTTAATGAAAAACCTGAACATGGTCAACGAGATATAAATGCTATTGTATTGGCAAGATTTCTCTTTGCATTAACTACTTTATGTCCAAATTTAAATAAGTGTTTTACATCATCAAAAGCATCTGGGCTTAGCATCACTAATGTTAAATGGCAAAGTATTTGTGAAAATTTGAAGGAAGAAAGTACTTGCGTATGGTCTATTTGGGCTGACATATATAAAACTAAAATACCCGAATATATGAAAAAATATATATTAAAAGAGCCAATCGATGGATTGCGCGTTCATTGGATTATATCGGAGTGGGAAAAAGTAACTATTGAGGAAGAATCTGGGGAAGGAAAGCAAATAAAATCTGAAATTTTGGTACCGTATCAACCATCGATACCTTTGCAGAAATTTTTAACAGTTATCTGCAAAGATTTAAATAAGATTATACCGCATACACTTCCAAAGTATGTAAATAATACAAGAGGGAAGATGATACTAAGAAAGATCAAGAGATTTTATGCATCATGTTTAATTCTATTCTTTTTCAATTTTAGGAAGGTACTGCAGCAAATTATAGAAAGGATAATTACAGAATTGTTTAATTATTATCTTAACTCATTGAAAGATATAGACCTCAGGCAAAAACAAGCATTTCAAATATTATATGATATAAAATATTGTACATTGCTTATGGTGCCACGTGAAAACAAAATTCTCAATGAATTATCAAACAAAACTTGCGATGCAGTGCTTACAAAGATAGATCCATTCGACTATGATGTTTTCAATCCATTTATTCACATTAATATCAGAAAATCCGTTCAAAGATCTTTGGTTAGTATATGATTGATATACAAAAAAGATGGAACTTTCACGCAGTGATAATAAGATTTACTTTATCTATTTTTTAGTTGATATATGGCAATTTGGTATCTCATTTAGAGCAATTACATTCGACTTTGGGTGCACGCAATGAACATGCAAATAGTGATGGAGAGAAAAACGAACCACCTGCAATACTTGCAGTTTGTACAGGAGCACCATGGTTCCCACCACTAACAGTAACTGCTCCTACGAGGAATTTGCCAGTTATATCAGTAATGATTCCGGATAAAGCACAGGTGTGTATCGAAGATTCTTATTTCTTCTTTCACTTATATAATTAATAGTAATATTTTCAAATCATATTGTGAAACAACATACTTATTAAGCATTTTCTACAAATATACCTACTCTCCTAGATTATGTATGTGCCCTTTGAGATAAAAATATCACAAATAAGTAAATTTGGTAAGCTAGCAAAGCAAGCTTGCATGTCGTGATTATTATGAATTAATGCAACTAATTGATTTTGGATTAATGGCTCTATAGTTTTATTTACTCTTTTACATTGCTGATTAAAAGATGATTTTGATTTTAAAATATTTTAATATAAAACACATGTATCAAAGACTGGAAAAAGTATAAATAGAATAACATTCTACTAGATTGATTTTTAATAAAATGATACTAATACATTTGTGTGAGAATATGCAATAAGTAAATTTTTTAATTAATATATATATATATATATAATTATTTATATTATTATATTAATATTTATTTACAGCGCAAGAAAGTAACAACAAAAGAGAATACAAGAAATGATTCGACCAGTGCAACGATAAAATCCGGCGCGGCCGCATTTTTCGGTGCAATGGGCTCAGATTGGTTCGGGAGTAGTAGTTAACTAATTTGTTAATAAACCCTCCTTGCACATTTTATAAAAAATGTAAATATCAAAGATTGTGTAAATAATATGTCAATAGAAGATATCTCTTTTTACTACATTGTATCTATTTTATACTAGTTAAATAAATTAACGAGTCTGTAAATATATGCATCACAAATGCAGAGTCGATTTAACAAATGTTTGATTTTGGATTGACTCGCACATGACATCATAAAATTGGATTAAGGAGGAAGAATCATACAAGAAAGAGGAAATACTCACTTGCCCTGGTGATCAAGAGTAAAGAATACACAGCAAGTTTCTTTAAAGATGTTTATATATCGTAATGTCAATATGACAAGTATATAAAAACTGGTGCAAAGCTTGCTTGAAATATTGAAACCGTTATTTAGCGCGCGAAATTATTATTTAAATGAAGATAGGCATATAATATTTCATCTCACCGTGCAGTGGCGTCTCCCGCGAGTACGACGCGAATTCAAATCTGAAATTATACCGATCGATAAACCTTTCAGAGATGTCTCTCTCGCAAGGTACGGGCGAGAGAGAAAAGAGAGAGAGAGAGAGAGAGAAAGAGTGGCTCCTGAGTGCGAAAAGAGGGGAGCGCAAGTTACGCAATTGCTGACAGTGACTACGAGGGAGGAAGGAAGGGGAACATATGGCAAAATACGCCCGCGCACTGTAGTATACATTTTGATATACGGCAAGATGGCCGGATGGGCCCAGCTGTGGTGATATCGGTCGTAAGACGTTCCCGTTCGCATTTGAAGAAGAAGCTACGATACGAGTCCGTTCAGCTGCGAGAGTATCGGGGAATCCTACAGAATCCTCCCGCGCGTCAAATGGTGAGTGTCATCCATCAATTCATTCTTTTCTTTTCGATTTCGCACGTCGAAATGCCGCGCCGTTATACCGGCGCGTGCTGTCTGCTTGGCGCGCCGATTTTCAAAAAATCGAATGGCGGCAGCCGATTTGCGGAGCGCTCGGCGAGCGCTTTACTTATGCGATTACAACGTAGAGACAATCGGATTTTTTTCGTCGGCAATGAAATCCGCGATGCGCTAAACTTGGCGCGCAATTGCCGCTATCTATGACGCGCATAATAATTATCGGCAAGTTTTCAGCAATAATTTTTATTCGAATCACCACGCGCGATTACTCGCGCATTTATTAAGGGAGTTTCTTTTTGCCTTGCCTTTCTTTTTCCGTTAGATTAGATAGAAACAGTGTCAACGACAGGAGAGATCACGAAGCGAATGATTGATCGCTCTTTCGATCCTCGAATAAAATTATCGTTTCGCTCCGCTGTATGAAAACAAGCGGTAAATCATCGGAGTGAAGCGATCAGGAAGCGAACAAATTTTTGTCTTTTTATAACGCAAATTACATATTCGGGTTTATTATCCATATATTATTTTCAGAACACATTGTATTTAGTTATCGATTCGTCGATTACCTGGGATATAAGGTTCATGAGATATAAATCTTGATAATTCAACGATGCGTCAATGTTTTTGATAGGAATATATATATATATATATATATATATATATATATATATATGCATGCACGAACGATATATCGATGCTTGATAAAATTTTCTGCTTTCATTGATACCTAAGACAAATTAGTTGCTCAAACTGAATTATCAAAATTTAAAAAAAACACCCGATAGAAACCATCGATACTTGGATAAAGTAAATATATATATATATATATAT
>JBCEZX010000043.1:1122571-1145705 GCA_039654345.1 Cataglyphis cursor | reverse complement strand
TATATATTGTTATATTTATATATATATATAATTTATAATTTAGTATTAATATTTTTATTTACAGTCATCAAGATATTCGATAAATCTTTTTTTCTGTCATCAAATTTTTGTAACGTAGATAAATAACCGCAGTCTCAACACCTACACTTGAATCGGAGTCTTTCTTTCGTTATCCTATCTCACCGCATACATTTTTTTCTCGGGATCAAGCTTCGCGATTCTGAACGATTGCATTTCATTTTATGATACAACGATGATATTGGATCAGATTCGTGGTTATTTCAATGCGGTAAAGATGCATTTGATCGAACTGTTCCTAAAAATATGCTACGTAATTACATCATGCAATCTTTTAAAGACGCAGCCCATCAATTTTATCACATGTAAAATATTAATTGCCTTTTTCTGTCATTTGTTTTGTCTTTTTAATTAATATCTTATTTATCAAACAAATTTATTTTTAATAATAAAGTTATCAATCTATCAAAATATAATTTTATATATCACTAATCAATTTCTTTATAGACGAAATATACACACGAGATTTAACTAATCTAATATTTAATTTACAAATTTTTATTATTTTTTACTATTCTTAGAAAAAATATGGTTTTTTATTAAAATAATGTATAATGTAGCATTTTGTTACGACAAAATACATAATGAAAAACGCGCAGTGGAAAACCGTTTTACGTATTGATAGAACTGATCCGCGAAATACGGAGATCGGTCGTAAAACTTCGCATGTAAAATGTAAGATAGTTTCTACGAACTGTGAAACAGCACTATGCAACTGGGACATCTTTGGCGAACGCCTTCAGCATTGATCTGATACTCGAGCAATTTTTAGAAAACGAAAATAACATTGACCTCGAATTATTCTTTTTTATTAAAGCTTTACGAACGATCGAATAAAAGTTCTAATCTTATTTATTAAAATTAAATACATAATTAATTACACAAAAATTATAATTACATTTTATCATGCAGTATTTTAATTTTGAATTAAAAGGCGCGCAAAGCGATCCTTGAATGAATCATTGAGATATTTAATGAAAAAGCTTAACAAATATTTTGTCGATATATAATTGCTTATCTTTATCATTTCTTCAGTATTGAACACAATTCATTACTGTGTGTTTTTATTGCATATATCGTTCTTTTCATGATCCTATGATTCATGCGTAATGTTTTGTCGCAATTGATTAAGGTTGTCTATCATTTAATAAGATTGCAATCTAAATATAATTGCTACATATTTCGAATAAAGGTATTACCTTTATTTATATTTAATTGATCAATGTATTTTGATCGGACATGTCAACTATTTTTTGATTATGGAGATAACTTGTCAAATAATTTGCTTTGATAATAAATTGTTTTATTTAATTTAATATATTTTTCTTCTTTTTTCTTTAAATTATTTTTGTTGAAAGCATTACTTTTTATATTAAATATAGTTTAATTTTTACCAAAAACATTTTTTGCAATAATTATCACTCGATTTTATTTATTACGGATATTTGTATTAATCTCAATTAATAATTACTTTTGTGCCACTTAGTTTCATCGTAAGCTTGGCTTACATGCTTTGCTACATGACGATGCATGTACCGTTCCTAAAAATAAAACTTTATTGTAATCCATTGATAAGCCACATAAGCGCATTTATCAATTGTCTCTATGAGTATACATAATGTAACATTTAATCGAATAATATATCAAATACTTTATCATCTCTCTCTCTTTCTCTATCTCGTAAATTTTTGTATAATTAAAATTAAGAATTCTCTTTTTCCTTATAAGATTGTTTACAAAACAATCGATTATAATTAATTGCGATAAAAATTAATGACTTTTTGATTACTGTTTTTTTCGTAGAATGTAATTTTTCTTAGTTCTTATTTTCTTACAATTTCATCAGCCTTTCACCTTCAACTTCAACTTATATGTTTTTGGTATGTAATTTTGATGACTTCTGTCTTTCAAAACAAATTTTTATCGAGTAATTAGGCGGATGGAACAAGCGGCGACAATTTTTATCTGTATCGCATTGGCACGAAACGACTTACGTTACGCGATGGAAAAAGGTCACGCTGATTTCTGAAATTAATATGTTGAAATAAAAAAAATTATGCGAGATAAAGTCTATAACTCGAATATCACATGATGGATTATTTATATATTAGAAAATTTTTTGATTTTATAGAGATAAAAAATTACCCATCTCAATGAATTTATATATAGAAGTTATAATTAAAATACCTATAGAATTTATTTTTATATTAATTTTTATATTTAAAAAATATAATGTATAATATATTGTATGAATATTTATTTGCATTATGAAAATAAAAATATATAAATTCGATTTTGGGCATTTTGCTACACAGAGTGGATACAAGTTTCATTTATATTAATAATTAATATGATAATATATAGGATATTATAACACATCATGTTGCAGTTGCATCACGAAGATATAGAGTTTGTCTTTTCGGTGGATATCATTGTCGTTTCTCTATATCGACCGTAATAAAGATTAAAGATGTCAGTGGTCAACACAAGTCAATATTTAATCACATTGGATTAAATTCTTCAATCTTTTTTTTTAAGTTCATGTCCAATGATGTGCAATTTTCGGATTTATCTTAAATATATATATAAATAATATAGCTTGAGATTAAATAAATCAATCTTCAAATATAAATTATTCGAATTCTTGCATATGAGAGTTTTTTTTTTTTAAGGAAAATTAATATATAAAATTAATATATTTATAGATCATTGTTTTTTTTTTATCATTACTGTAGAAAAAATACTATCTTTATCTCATCAAAACTATATACATATAACTATATATCAGTTTTATATATGTAGAAAGAAAGAGAGAGAGTTGATAATTAAAAATAAAATAATATGATAATTAAAATAAAATCTATTTTATTTCTATAATTATTTCTATACGCGTGAATAAAGTGATAGTCGTAAATCTCTGAATCAAAACAATAGTATCAGCCTCTCGGCGCCAGT
Organism: Cataglyphis cursor; assembly: GCA_039654345.1. Lineage (NCBI taxonomy): Eukaryota > Metazoa > Arthropoda > Insecta > Hymenoptera > Formicidae > Cataglyphis > Cataglyphis cursor. The sequence continues at coordinate 1,142,672 of JBCEZX010000043.1, read as the reverse complement.
CAGCGCGCGTAAAGCATTGTATAATGTTTCTCATTCTTATAACCAGTTATCGTTACATTCATTTGTACGTGTCTAAATAGATGGAGATTATTTTATGTTTCTAATTCAGGCTGATGTAACGTAACGAACGACTTTCCGTCTCATTCCGAATGTAGATATCGCTTGACATGGTTTCCCTTTTTTTTATCCTCGATGTCTTCCATATTTATTTATCGCAATGATATCGATTTGGTTCATCTCTGGTCGCGCACATTGGGCGTGATCATCGAAATATATCGTAAATATATCGCATTGCAATATATATATATATATATATATATATATATATATATATATGTATATATATGTATATTTAAATATATGTATATTTAATCGAATTGCTATTTGCGATACGCAATATACGTATATGTGGCATTCAATATCACTTTATATACTTGGTCGTACCAATGTATTATATTTCTCTCTTAAAATGGCTACCGAAGGACAACATATCTATCGATGCGTATACGTAATCGTATCACAAGATCGGTGTAACTCGATTACGAGGATTTACAGCGAAAGAATACCAGCGGTAAAACCGCGGAACCCAGGCTTGTTTCTCGTCGGATGTAAACAGGTTCAACTACGTTCCCCGTAACGTTGTTATTTTCTCGTCATATAAGAGATCGCCCCTTGCGCTTCCCTTCTGCTTCTCTGTGAAATGAGAAAGCTGCAACGAAAATAATCCTATTGACGCACTTTCGATGTTTCTAGAGACAAGAATGACGACACTTCGTGAATAATCGGCGATAAACTATAGTCAACGAGCGATAACGCAACGATAATTTTTTTAATTTCGTGTATTGGACCGTTCATCGACGGAGTTTCTTATTCCAAAACACGCAATCTACCTGACTAATCGATGCAGAGACGAAAGAACAATCGATATCGCGTGTGCCAGAAGTGCAGCGTGTTTCCTTTCTTCTCTCATACAATTTAAATAATAAATTCTTTATTAAATAAAAATAATTAATATATAACCGTACATTGCGTATTAAAAAAAGTTGCAAATCTTGCGATATTAATTATACGATACTGATATTAACGGGAACGAAGATTTCTATCGCCTAAACTTGAATTGAAGTTCGAAGAAAATTTCATCGTTTCAGGCAAATCGAAAAACTCGTGTCGCACAGAACTTTTGGAGGTCATTGACTCTCCGCGGAATCGTGGTTCCAGTCGCGTGCGCGGATTTCCCGCTTCATCGTAATCATTGTAGGCGCTTTCTTCTTCCTTTACTTCGCGCGCATCGGAATACGATCATGTATGCGAGGCGCCTAGCATTTTTTTATAGGCGCCTCGCTCGAACCGATAACATGGTAGACGATAACGTCCGGGCTAATCCAATAAATGCTGCGACTTTGCACTCATCCGGCACACACTGTTCGTTACTATCGTTCCTTTACGGCCTGTTCACGAATTCTTTCCCGATCGTCGCATCATCGTTGGAACTTTGGGAAATTCTCCTTTTGTTGAGCGTGCAATAAGACGAGAAAACAGTAGGACAGATTGCGCTTATCTCCAGCACATCGCGATTACAAATTGGGACACTATAATATCCGATATGTGTCGCGATAACGTAAAGCGAGGAACGTTTTTTTCAAGTTAATATTTCTGTTCTTCGTTGCTTCTTGCAAAGTTTCGATCTCCCGGCAAACATTCCATGTTGCATCGTTAACTCTTATGCAGTGTTGGATTCATAGTGCGGTGATACGAAAAATCTGATCGGACATTACAAACTGAGGAAGTAATTTTCTCGAGTTCCCGATTGATTCTCGGTCGGATTAAATATGCTGGACCGAAACGTGATGCTTGTGCTGCGTACGCGGCAAGAGAGAACCGAGAGGCGCTTGAGGCACAAAAAGAAAGCCAATCCACCACCGATGGAGCCGCCGGCGCTACTCTTGAACAACAATCATCTGTATATCGATCTTAATATGAATTTCAGCGAAAATTGCAAACTGGAGGCAGCTAAAACCGCGAGAAAGGTGGGTGTACATGTAAGGTTTGATCGGTTGCGTTTTAAAATTCGAATAAAAAAACTCGGTGTTTCCAAATAAAGTGCTCGATTTTTCGCTTGTGTGAGTCGCGCACGCGACGCATCGTAATGCGGTTTCTCACGAAAACGTTGCCCTCATCGCGTCGGATATATTTTTCTAGCGCACGTTGGTATAATTATCGAGAAAAGAGATACTTTCTCCGACTTGCTTAGCTGAATCGCTACATTATCGCAACAAGGAGATCTATGGGACGTTACAATTAGATTAGATGTATAATTCATTACTCTAACTACCGGAACGTCAATCTTACCCGTGACGTAAAATGTTACATCATATGGGAAGTGCATAATAGGAAGAGTCTTTTCTTATAAGTATTCCCATCGTATATGTTACAAGAAGAATTTTTTTTCTATTTTTTTTTTTTTAACAATATTATTGAAAAATTTATTAAAGTCTTTTAATTCTTGACTTGAGTCTGTTTTATTTTTGGATTTAGTGATGTAAAAAATTTGCAATTGCGATGCATATGTTATGCTATAAAAGAAAAAGTTATTCCTTTAATCACGAGTACAAAGACATCGCGAATACTTGAGATTATTGGCAACAGAGTATTCTACAACTTTTCCCTTGCATGTCATTTTATACCGATGATTTGTTGGTTCCGATGGTTTTCCTGATCACGTTAGCATTTCTTTCTATAGAATATATACACTTTTTTATAGAAAGAAGCTGCTTATCATTTTCATGTGTATGTGCAGAATATAATAACATAAATAAAATGATGGCTTAGATGACTATAATCGGCGATGATCATCGATCTAGGAATCACGCTTGATGATTTTTCCTATACGATTGTTTGGAGTCATTATACTGTGAAGGCATGTATGACTCATTTCACGCACATTAACTACGAACGATATCCTTATTATTTAATTGCAGATAAGGAGATAGAATAAAGATATTATTATTTTAAGTATAATTTATCTAAAAATATATTTTACATTCTGATATTTGTCGAGATGAAATGAATCGAGATTTATTTGTTGTGCTTCTATTATTTTATAATCAAGATCGTTTAAATTTAAAAATTAATTCGGTAATTTTGAGAGATATGCAGATATGTTCCATATGATGCAGAAGAAGAACTAAAATAAACTAATGATATACTAAAACGATGCACGCATAATCGCGTAATCGTCAATTAAGATTACGAGCTGAAAAGTTTGCTCTAATCTTTGCATTAGCGGCATATTTTTTGCATTATTTTTTCAGTGGCTTAATCTATCACATACTCGGCTAATTAAATGTTAAAATAACGATGCAAGAGAACGCGACTTAATTAAAGACTCAAATGTGTTTGTAAAAGATGCATAAATTCTATCGGATGCTTTATAATCGTTTGAAGCGCGTTAAAATTCGAAATCAGAATCAAAAAGCAGCCATCTTTCTCCATCTTTCTCCTTTTTATCGAATCGAGCTGCTCGGTCTTATCTGCGCGTGTGATTGGAAGATTGGAATGCGAATGAGTGATATTTAAAAATTTTTGACGGGATCATGCAGAATGATTTCCGGAAGATAAATTGATGATGAAATTTGCTATTTTACAACGCATTATTTCGTCGCATCTTCCAATTAATTATCTCATATTTGCACGCTTATCATTGCACTATCGTATAGTGGATTTTACGTAATATGTCTGTTGCGCGGTTGTGTATAGTCTAACACCTAAAAGATGTTAAAAAGAAACTCGTGGTAAGCCACGTACTCATACACGAGCGAAATCCATCTGAAGCGGATGATATCGTATGAGATACTCATACACGATCCACGTATTTACACATTTAAAGACAGATTACGTACGTGCAAAGTGCATATAGATACCTGGTTTACATATGTATACACATGTATGTACATACGCGACACGTATATTTTTTCATACGCTGAAAAGAAGGCGAGACACCGGGTACGCACTCATACGCATATTACTCGTCTGGTGGGGGATGCTTGCACGCCCCCCACCCCCCCTTGGCTTCTCATATTTTTATATCAACATTTAGTGCGGTTCAAGACACCGTTGGGCTTGCAGTTTCTTCGGTCACTTATATAGTTCTATTAATTACTTTCTATTAATACAATAAATATTAAAATTTTTTTTATTATATTATAAATCCTAAAAGTCTATCAGAAAAGTTTATCAGAATATATTTCCTGAAATTCATTATTTTAATTAGTATTTTGCAAAGTGGCCTGTATCACACGTGTTAATGTAGTGCAAGGGAAGAACAACTATTTATTCAGTGATGGTGCAAAATAATCTTAATGTATTATTTAATATATTCCAGAAAAATTTTCTGGAAATTATCTAAAATTCTTTAACTTTTTTATATTATTATTTTTAAATTATTTGAAATGTTTATTCAACGTTTTACAAATACGAGGAAGGTAAACTAGCTGAGGAATTCCCGCGACTTTTATATCTATGAGTAGAATCTATCGCATATTGTTGATTTTCTTCATTCCGATAATTAATTTAAATAATTTGCTAATTACGAGATCAGAAATTTCATCCGGCTCTCAGGCTTCTCCGTTTCTCTCCGTTGTTTTGCCGCTCGCGAAAGAATCTCTACCTAAAGAAAAGAGAAGAGGAGAAAAACAAGACAGATTATCCATTCGCGACCGATCGAAACTGGTACGCTGTTCTAAGGTTTCCGCGAGCGGCTAAAGAAGCCAAGCAGTGGTCGACAAAGTGAAGTGAGACAGAAGAAACGGAAAAAGAAGGAGACTTCTCTGAGGCGAAGAGACATCCCTTTGATCTATTGTCCCTTTCCTTCATCGTCTATTCATCGGTCCCCAAACACGCGAATTCTCTCCTCTCGTCCTCTCCTTTCCTTTTTCCTTTCCTTTCCGCGACGCGATTATGGCTCATAACGAGAGCACGAAAGAAGGTGGCAGCTCGACCGACACAGTAATCGCGCACTTTTCGTCAGACGAGGAGAAGCCGAAGCCTATCGCGGCTGGCACTTCCGGCGAATATGTCACCGCGGGTGACAGTAATTCCAGTCTCGACACTCTGACCAGCAGCAGCGGCGTCACTTTCTTCTCCAATATTAACACGGACGATCGAAAGAGAGGCAAATTCGATACGTTCAAGAGCAGCATCCGCGAGGGTCGTATATTTAAGATCAAGAAGAAACCACGCGAGACCGATCCGTCCTGCGAAGCGGACACGGAACAAGATGACAAAACTTCTTTGAAGAAGCTCGAAATAGGGGATGATAAAGGTTAATCCCAGCTTGTTGAAAACTTTACGCTTTGTATCACGCACATACGTAGAGATATTTAAACAATATGCGATAAAAAATAAATAAATTATTTAATTACGAAGTTATTTATGATATCTCTTTGCAATTTATCTTTCGAACTTTTTAATTTTTGATCTGTCTTGATTAAAGAAAAATTATTTATCTTAAAAAACGATTAAAATAAAACGTTTCCAAAGATTTTCATTAGTCATATCCGAGAATAATAATTTTCGAGAAGCTGGGCTATTTTTTTTTTTATTCGCGATTCTCTTCCACTTCAGAAATATCTCGGCAGCAATCGCAGCAGCTCAAGGAATCGAAACCGACATCCGTGATCTTGAAGAAGAAGAAAAAGAAGAAGTCGCACTCGCTGGTGCGCAAACTGAGCTTTAATAAATTTCGCCTGTCCTCGGAACAGCAAGAAGAAGCACGACATACCCCAGAGGGTGGCGATAGTAGTCGCTCCCAGAGCCAGTCCCCACAAGAATCGCCCGTTCACCCGAACGAGTCGATCAAGAAGCAGAGGCAGGGGGACGAAAACGTCCCGGAGAGGGAAAAGACAGCGAGGGGGGAGCTTAAGAAACCAGAAAAGCTGCTCGAGAAACCGTCAAATATCGTCACCGTAGTGCAACATACAACGCCGTTAATAACTAAGAGCTTTGTTCAACACGGTGAGCCTTAGTACGGATATACCATGATGGGACTTACGGATAAAATCTGCAAATTGCAACTGAAGAATTGAATTCCGCAGTTTTCAATTTTTAACGATCAACTTCTTCATAATGTTACTTTCACATTGTGTTTTAATAAATTCTGATATATTTCTCCAGTTTTTTATTTTTTACTTTTATTTTCTTTAGATTTTTATTTTTATATTTTTATATTTTTTAAATTTTTACTTTTATTTTTTTTTTATACGCTTTAAGCGCGTTGTTTTTTTATCTTTTATTTTTTTTATTTTGTTTTATATTCAATTTTCTCGCATTAACTCACTTAGAACGTATTACAATTATTTGCAACAGTAATGCATTGTAGCAATATTGTAATCGCTGAAAACTATTTAAAATTGCTCGACAAAAACTCGACACACGCTAATCATCTTTTCAATAACAATCACAAATTTCTCTCAAATTCGTCGCTCTTGCACAGACACCGCACAACATCCACAGCGAGAGGAGCAAGACAAAGTCTCGCGTTCCGACTTCCAACAATGCTGTTCGACGCTTCCTTACGCGTTGTCGAGCTGGCCGGAACGTAGCGAGACGAAGCTCGCGGAGGATGCTGCGCTCAGGACAGGTAAAACGAGAGCGAAATCCGATTCGGATTCCTCGGGTTTACGTATGACATTGGAATCGTCACCCGTCGAAGTACGGCGTAAGCTATCCTTGCTGGAGGAGAAACGAGCGATATTTCAGCGACGCTTCTTCGATTCTTCGTCCAAGGATACGAAAGACGCGGTGCTCACTGTTAGCAGCTTGACAATCGACGACGAGCCACCGAGCACTATCGACAACGAGTTTTTCGAACAACAAGAAGAGGAACGAAAGAAGAGAAGAGCCCGACAGATTAGCGTGAAAACTTTCGATACGTTCTCCACTTTTGAAACTGCCCTCGACGAGGAAACGGGATTGGGTAGCATTGAGGAAGATTACACGGAAAGCTACAATAGTATGGACGATCATCTCAGCAAATCTCATTCCGCCATGGTGGGAGCCGTTGCTGGCCAGGTGAGGTCCATCGCATAGGACGCAAACGACGTCGCCGTACAATCGTCTTCATTAACGCTGTATCCCGATGCATTACGAGAAGTATATCGAATTACGGAATACGATGAAAAGAGTATTATGCCAGTGTATGATACAGCTTCGTCGTGTTGGTAATGCGATAGCGTAAATCATTCCACATTCGCAACCATATCTGATAAATAAAATTATATAATTGATACGCACTATTAATGAAAAAAAAATCAACTCTGAGTTATCTGTAGGTGTTTTTCAAGAAATTTTAAAACGAACAAAAATATGATACTTTTATTATGTCTATATACATATATGTATATGTATATGTATGTATGTATATTCATTTATTGAAATGTTTTATATTCATTCAAGAAATGCTTTATGAATCGACTTAATATTCTTATTATGTATATATTGAATTCATTAGATTAAATATCATGACGTAGGCAGATATCGTAATATCCGTCTGCGATAACTCCCTGATATTAATTCTCTTTCTATCCCTTTGACTCTCGTATGTTATTGGAATATCGAATTACGTAGCTGGCATGGTTCATCACAAGCTGCGCTTAATTTGAAATTATGAATAACAAAAAAATGGTATATCGGTGCACAAAATATCGTGAAAACAGAAAAAATTACAAAAATAATCAATTTATTATTAAAAAATTGCTATTATAAGCAAAATAAAAATTGCGAAAGATATTCTGCATTTTTCGACCGATTATTCAGATTATCGACACATCAATTATTAAGATACAGAAGGCTTATTGTTGTATTTATAGTTCTCTTGCGGCCCCTCCAGATGCAGTTCGCATACTCGGGAATAATCTTTCCACACGTGAGCGACTCAGTCCATTTCGCTCGCGTGAGTTATACCAGTAAGATCATTCGCGAAGAGCGTAAGAGCATTCATTATCATCTCTAACGTCCGGAAAGTCGCGCGTGAATATGGACGTGGAATTAAAAATTTGGCGAAATTTAGAAACGTTCGATCTCGGCAAGTGGAAAGTACAACCAAAAGAGTGGAAGTGGTTGAAAGTTCGTGTAACTCAAGTATATCTGCGCTCATAAAATTATCGTTTTTATAAGATTTGTTATTAATAATATGTATCTTGTGTCTCTTCATGATCAATAAAATAATAAAATTTAGCATACTTAAAGCCTGCTGTTATCTATCGAATTAATGTACTTTCCATAAAAATGGAGAGATGTGCGTCCCGAGATTCTTAGGAAAAGATATTGTCTTTTTTTAAGAAGAAATTTTTACATTCCAATATTTATTATATTTTCTTTTTCTGTTTTAGTCGTCGTCGAATAATGCATCGAATCTCGGAGTAGACGAGAAACGGGAGCACTTGTACAAAATACTAGTAATCGGCGAGCTCGGGGCGGGGAAAACATCTATCATCAAGCGATACGTTCACCAATTCTTCTCGCAACATTATCGGGCAACGATTGGCGTCGACTTTGCGCTCAAAGTGCTAAACTGGGATCCACATACCATTATTAGACTGCAGTTATGGGATATCGCAGGTCAGTAATAACTTACAACGCTTCTTATTAGCTTCGATATAATGGAACATAATACTCGTTTGTGAAAGATAAATTGACATTTTAATATTCCACGCGCGTCATACATGCTTTTATCTTCTTGTTTTTCGATGCTCGCTCGAAAAATGCTTCCGATATCTTGAACATTTCTCTATAAGCTTGTATAATTGCTTAAATTATGCTTATTGCGTTTAACGTTTCATATAACATCAATTTATCATTTGATAAATTTAACTAATTTGTACGTGTAATGATTTTGTTTTATTCAGGTCAAGAGAGATTTGGAAATATGACCAGAGTTTACTACAAGGAAGCTGTTGGTGCTTTCATAGTGTTTGATGTGACGAGAAGCGCAACGTTGGACGCGGTTGTGAAATGGAAACAGGACCTGGATTCAAAGGTACAACTTCCTGACGGATCGTCGATACCATGCGTCTTGTTGGCGAATAAATGCGATCAGCAGAAGGAAGGTCTGGTTAATTCGCCCACCAAGATGGACGAATATTGTAAAGAGAAGAATTTCTCCGGCTGGTTTGAAACCTCGGCGAAGGAGAATATTAACATCGAGGAGGCAGCCAGATTTCTCGTCAACAAAGTAAGTAATATATTTTTCGAGTTAAAAATTATTTGAGCGAAAAATCGAGTTCGAATAAGAAATCTAAAAAAAGTTTTATTTAAAATGAATATGTGATTATGAATAATTTATTATTTAATAAAATAAATTGTTTTAAACTCGAAAATAAAATTGATATAATAGTAAAGATTCTGTATGTATATAATATAATATCTCACTTACGCTTTCTCTCTATGCGTGACGCACGACGGATTAGTCATTGACGTCTTTCGTGTTAGAGATGATCGACTTATGATGCATAATTTGATGCATAATTACAACATGAAACCAATTAGCATATTTCTGTACATGTGTGTATTACATTCGTGATCAAACGATTGCTCTTGTCACTTGATATCTCTCTTTCTTATACTGCATATTTTTTTATTCTATCTATCTTATAATAATGTGATCATAAAATGGCATTTATCTGTAATAGCGTAATTGTAAAATTTGTTTACTTCAGATACTTCAGAACGATCAAGTTATGAGAGGCAATGGCTCTCAAGACCAAACGGATGGCGAGCGATTCGCGTTAAGTCAATCGCCGACAAGCTCCAAAAAATCCTGCAGCTGCTGACAAATAGGTAAATTGTCGAGCTCAAATTCGAAATCTCGATCGCGATTTTCCATTCGTCAACCTCAACGTGTCTTCATGAACGCCGTGAACATCATATAACGTCTTACGCATTGCCATTCTTCGCAATAGGAAGCATCTGCTTGTTGGATTCTCGCTTTCAAGTGAGAAATTATTCGATAGTGTACTCTCAGCAATTATTTGGGTCTGTCAATTCAAATCGTTTGATGAGTGAGCGATATTTTAAGTAGCTTTATAGATGTACAGAGCGCATAAGAGAGCGATAATTTAATATATATAAAAAAATATAATAACTATATATGTATAAAATTTTTTTTAAATATTTTTTATATAATATAAGCAATGCTTGAACTGCGTAACGACATAATTTTGGTAGTTTTCCCGATATATATTTTTTTTTAATAAATTAACACGCTATCGCAAACCATAAGTCAACGACAATCGTGAAATTGTTTTATCGATTTAGTCTACAATTATCGCGATATACCGTATATATGCATGTTTATACTTTTTATATTGACTTATATAGCATTATACTTACAAAATTAGAGTTTCGAAATATTTATCCTGCAACTGAGAATTTCTTATGCAATACTTGTTTTAATTGCGATATTACATGAACGTGTGTATATTCAAATATTGAACGAATTATGAGTAGAGATTTATATACAACAATGCTTACACTTCGCCCAAAATCGAACCAATGACTACTATTTATAGGACCGCTTTTAGCGTCATTAGTAGCAAGAATTAAAAATTTTATGTAAAAATGTTGCAAAGAACATAGCACTGTTACGTCAGTTAGTTCAATCGATATATCATTATGTGAATTTGTGAAAATAATATGTTATGTATTTTTAATTGTTTTCTCGTTAGATTGGCAGTAATACGCTTCCTATTCGTACTTGTATCAATCGTACATTTTACTGTTTATCTCATTCAAATTGATTTGTCGACAACGTTGTGCCTTCATTTGCATGGTCACAGCTAATTATTCGAGGTAGCTGATTGCAATTGGTGCGTCATGTCGCGTCTAATGACCATTTTACAGTAGACAATGCGTTTAAACGAATTTATCGATAGCGTCGCAACTGTTTGGACTGAAATTCAGGGCGAAAATAAAACTGCGGTAAAAAAAACTTGGGAATCTTTAATGAGCGATATCTTGTTTCTGAATTCCAAGACACGAGAGGAAATGCAGATGTGTAATATTCTTGATAGAGATTTATGTACGGCAGCATAGATATATTAGCGAGTAATCGACGTGTATCAAGATACACATATGCATGTATACATTACTGTAAATAATTCAGAATTTACATTGATGATCTTTTTCACCTTTCGAGCAATCTTTTGCACTTTTATATAGCGATTTATAATGCAGCGCGCATATCGTATTATCGCAGAGAAAATTGTAGATATATTATATGTTATTTACGAAAAAAATATATACGTATAACTCGCTATTACCACTTAACAATAATAACATTACTACTTTTGCCTACTTTAAACTTTTTTGTATAGATACAACACATAATATAGATACACAACAATATTTAACTGCATTAAATTTGTTTATATTAGATAGCGCGTAATACGTTGGTTTTCTTTTCTTCCCCCTCATGCATCATCCCATCTTTTTTTATTGTCTACATCCTTTTCCACAATATTCATCTGAAATATCGTATAATGAAGATAAATGTCTATGTGATTCGAAATTAGTAAAGTCTAGTAAGATATTAATCTTTTTCACAAACATCTATATGACTTTAGATAACGATGATAAGAAATATTAAGAAGCAGAGAAATAAAGATAGCAGATTTTTCTTTTAGTTTCATAATGCTCCTGCAATATTAAGCAGAGAAGCTGCTGCTTTTAAAACGTGAGATGAATAGTTACAATGATACAATTAACAGATTCGATTGACAATGAAATGACTTCCCAAATTTCTCAACTGTCCTGGGAAAATTTGACCGTTACTATGCCTGTTGAAGATGATGAGTGTTCGAGAAAAGTGTGGTGCAAGTTGTTGCGTAAAAAAAGCGTGAAAATGTTTACTATATTGAAAGGAGGTAATACTTTGTCGACATTAAAGTGCAACGAAAAACAAATTTATGTATTTAGATTACATTAAATATTTATTGTTTAATAATTTTTATCCACGAATAATATATATTAATATTGATACTTTTTATAGTATCCGGATACGCAGAAACCGGTAACATGTTTGCTATATTAGGACCGAGGTATGCAAAAATTCTATATTAGCATATTTAGTCGTGATAATTTTACGATAAATTCACGTCAAGGGCAGACTTATTTCTTTAGTGGCGCCGGCAAAACCACGTTTCTTGCTGCTCTGGCGAGGAGGCTCAAATTAACTTCGGGCACAGTGAAGATCAATGGACACGACGTTTCCAAAGAAACGATGGCAGAAATATCGAATTATATGCCGCAATTTGACGCTCTGCCCTCTGCACTCACACCAAGAGAGTATATGTCGTTCGTGGTATTTAAAAGATATATTTAATAAACGATTACATTTATTTTTCTTCTGGATCCACTGACGTTGATTGGGAGCAAGTTTAAGTTATTAAATACAATATAATTTTTTTGCGATAGAGAGAGAAATTATAGTGTCGATATCAAGTTATGTATTTCTCTTTAGTGTGTTCTGAAAATGGGAAATAGTTGTAGCTCATCACGAAGAAAATCTTTGGTCGAAGAACTTTTGCGAGATCTTGCATTATATGAATGTATCGATACTCTTATATGGAAGCTATCGGGCGGCGAAAGGAAGCGTTTATCGTTAGCCACGGAATTAGTGACAAAGCCTAAAATATTTTTTTTAGACGAGCCAACCACAGGTGAGAATGTCAAAGTTGACTTTACGAAAGAGAAATTTGATTACGTCGAGTATTGTGCAATATTAAATGTAGGTCTGGACACTTTTGCCGCGACATGCGTCGTGCAATCGTTGAAACTGATTGCTTCGAGAGGCACAATAATTTTTTGTACGATTCATCAGCCGGGTATGACGATATACAATATGTTCAGTCATGTATTATTAATGGCCGATGGAAGATCGATATACTTCGGGACTTTAGGAAATGCTACAGATTTTTTTAAAAGGTAAACCTGACATTCCGATCAATCGCAGTTGCATTAAATTGCGGCGAGTAACAATGACAAAACAATCGATGTATTTGCATAGCCAGGATTATCATTGTCCTGTAAACTACGACGAGTCGGAATATTACGTAAATATTCTGTCACATCAAAATTGGACAACGGATCGCAGCATTGAACTGTGTCGAGCGTTCTCGCAATCGTCACTGTCAAAAATTCCTGCGATCGAAAATGCGAGAATAATTTTCCACGTCATTCCACGAAAGTATTGAAATAAAAAACGACGATAAAATTTTTTAAAAGAATCTCTATAGATCTATATAATATCTAATTGATTATTATACATATATCTTTATTATAGAAAATCAGGATGGTTTGTACAATTTTATTGGTTGCTCTGGAGAATATTTTTACAAGATAAAAGGACAGTTTCCGACAATTGGATCGCGTGGTTTTCTTTTTCGGTAATAAAAATATCTTAATATTATCAAACATACGAGACATAAATTTTAGTGTAAAAGAAAACTATAATCTTGCAGCTATCCGTAATCTTTGTCGGTATTTTTTATGTCGACGCTAAATCATCGACGCAAGAGGGAATACGAAGCGTTCGCGGTGCGTTGTATATGATGATATCTGAAATTATATTTACAGTCGCCTATTCTGTCATTTACGAATTACCTGGCGAATTTGTTCTTTACCTCCGCGAGAGTACCGTATATGCGCCAGGACCTTATTACTTCGCCATTATTCTCGGCTCGGTAATTATTTAATGCACCGTGAAAAAAAAAAAAAATAATGTTAAAATGTCATATAATTACGATACAAAACTCCTCAGATACCCAAAGGAATATTCAAAGCATTTTTGTTCACGGTCGTGATATATTTCCTGCTACATTCCGAATTTTCGCTACTTGACTTTTGCTTGTATTGTCTTTGTACGGCAACGGCGGCGATTTGCAGTACCGCATACGGCATGATGACCTCCAGTTGGATCTCCAACATCGATATTGTTACCACGTTAATGGTACCGCTCGATTTGCTGCTCCTTTTAACGGCGGGTGTGTTTTACAATCTTCGGTAAGGAAGCATTGCACGTTATATCGATATTATACAAGTATAACGAATTGATTAATATATTAATATATTAATATTAATATAGTACATCTAATTTTTCTTCTAATTATTCTTTATATTTGTAGAACTCTATCGAGCTACTTAGGCTACTTCAAATACATGTCGATATTTTATTACGCCACCGAAGCTGTATCGATAATACACTGGTCGGGAATAAAGAGCATCGGTTAATATTTTTGATTATTGATTATTATAGGATTATTATAGATTATAGATTATAGGATTATTAAAGGATTATTATAGATTATTGATTATTATATTTCGATTATTGATTATTATAGGTGAGCAAATACATTTATATTCTAATGTTGTGATATTTTTTTTAGACTGTCCGATTAATCGCGATTTGCCTTGCTTATCCAATGGGACGGAAGTTTTATCGGAGTACGGATATAACGACGGAAACTTTTGGTGGGACATAACCGGATTGTTGCTTCTGACAATTCTAATGAATATTGTTGTATATTTTGGTATAAAGAGAAGAAGGGCATCAAGATCAATTATTTGATCGATGGTCGCGAGGCGTCTTTACAAAAATACCGATAAACTTAAAAAATGTTTGAAATAAACAGATTTCAATTATTTAGCAAACTTTTTCGTAAAACTCGATATTATGTGGTAAGCATTCTACTTCGCGCCTGTAATTTACGTTGTCAGCATTTCTTGTTTTGCTCGAAGAGTTAAAAACTTCCCTTTTCTCAAGGGCATTAATAATTTTCGCGCATGCAACTAACTTATCCGATGCATTACATAAACCGATCATAAAACTCGAGAACGTATAAAGTACAAGAATGAGAGAGATTGTAAATAGTGTGATTACGGTTGCGCAGTAAAGTAGTGCATTTCTGTGTTAGCTTTCGTGATAGATTTAGTGAAAGATAGAAAGGAAGAAAAATATCGCTATTGACTCGAATGATTAGTGAAAAGAAAAATTACAGACGAATTTAACTGTGTATGTGTGTCTGTGTGTGCGAGCGCAGAGCTTTTACATTTAACTCTATATATTATTCTTTGCTCATTCGGTAGTAATGTAATTATGGCCAAAAAATTTTGACGTCACAAAAATACTGAGATAATTTGTCACGACTAATTGTGTCGAGGTATTCGTAGAGATAGAGACAGATAATATATAGAGAGAAGGATGATAACGCGGACGCGACGGCGCTCGACGAGAGGTGGGGATCCGCTAGAATCGCAATAAAACGATGGAAATATTGGAATCGGCGCAATATGATTCCGCGACGGGTCGCGAAATGAAACGAAACAATGTTTGCGTTGCGCGGAACGTCGGATATCCCTCTCTCTTCTCGTCCTCATCCCGTCCTCTCTCCTCTCCTGTCCCGTCGCGGAACCGAGATTTGTTAATATCGAGCGCGTTCTAGCTAGTACCGTGCCAAAATGGCCGGCGTTTAGTCGTCCCTTAATTCGGATTTAAGTCGCTTGTTTATCTCTCGGCTGTTTACATATCACCGAGCTATCATTTCCTCTTCTCACTTCGCTCCGAAACGCTCGTGTTTCATTTAACGCACTTCGCGCATTTCGTCTATAATATAAATTTAATTTAATATTGTTTAGGAAATTTATATAAGGGAATATATATAAGGGAACAGAAATATATATATAGTGTCTCGTAAATATATATTATATATTCAAATTTTATTTATATTGTAGACACATATATATATATTAATCATAAATGAAAAATCGCGTCACGCTCTTCGAATTAATCAATCGATTGTAAAAGCGATGAAGCTATTGTATTATAAAGTAATTTAAGTGCGTAAGAGGAGATCTTCGTATAAATATAATTTCGAGTAGCCGCGAATTATAATTGCGGCGACTTTTTCGAGGCAGACACTCGGTAGACATCGGCGACGTCGGTAGCAACTAAACAGCTGACTGTTCTAAAACCGCGCTTAAACAAGCAAGCGAGGCCGCGAAACAACGGTGGATCAATGCGCGTATAGGAGACGTCGTTTGTATCCGCGAATCGGCGTGGATTAACTTCAAATTAGACGAGAGTCGGTGTTTCCTTTTCGAGCAGAGCCGCCGCTGAGAATAGCGCTCCATTATAGCGTAATAAAGAGGATCATGTCCGCGGAAGCGACTACGGTGCTGCTGAAGAAGAGGGAGAGGACGCAGAATTGGATCCCCGAGGAGAAGAACGCCCTGTTCACGCTGATCAAGCATCACGTGAACGCGATCGAGAACAAGAAGATCGACGCGGCTGCGTCCGCGATGAAGTCCCTCGCCTGGCAACAGATCTATTGCGCATTCCGCGGCAGATTCTCGGCGGATCGGGATATCACCAGGATCAGGGAACAATGGCGACGGATGAAGGCGCAGGCGAGAATGGAGATGTACACGTACGCCGAAAAGGTGCGGGCGATTCGAGACGAGATTTTTTATATCATTTTCCCCCCTCCCCTCCCCCCCTCCCCCCTCCCCTCTCCTCGTTTCATCTATCTTTCTTATGGTGTCGTCATTCGCGCAGGTGCGAACTTTGGGACCGGAAGCGGCCGTCAAGTCCCAACCGTCGAATCTATCGATCGAGGTATGGCGATTGATGGAGAGCGTGCGTAAGAACGATTGCGAGGCCGATCGTTCGGACGACAGTAGTCAGGATAATGAAAATCCGACAAATCGGACGGTGATACACGCCATATTGGATAAATTGACGTTACCCACGCCGGAGACGTCAGGTTGGGCTTTCGGACGCGGTTTTCGAGCGGCTCCTCGTTACTTTCGAAATTATCATTGTATCCAAAATTATCGAGACGATTATTTAGGGCAGGGGCACGAGATTAAGATAGAGGTCAACAGCGATACGGAGGACGAGAACAGCCGCGGCGAATTGTCGCAAAAGCTGTCGGATGACAGTTTCTTGCCGCAGAATAAACGTTCCAGGATCGCGACGGAGGACGAGCCCGTAGATCTTGTCGAGCAAAAAACCACTTGCCCCGATAGCGTATCGACGTCCCGCATTGACGATGGTACACGATGTCTTTTTTTTTTTTTTTTTTTTAATTCTAATGCGCAAAATACAGCAAACGAGTAGAGAATATTTTCCTTTCAAGCGACAGAACGCAACGATGCGAGGAACGAGTTATCCTCCGCTTCCGTGGGTTGGAACAACCACCTGGTCTCGTCCGACAAAGACAAATCGGTGCAGAGAGCCATGTGGATCTTCAAGTCTACGCAACGCGAGCACGAGATCAAATTGCGGATGCTGCACATCGAGCTGGAGCGCGCGGAGTTGCAAAAGCAAACTGCCATCAATGAATTGAAAACATCCGAGATCAAGAAGCAGCTGATGGAAGATCAGGCCGCCGAATACTATAGGTCGATTTATTTCGGTTCTCAACATTCTTGTACACGTATCAGCGATTCTAGTTTAATTCGAATGCTCCAAAAATGTATGCTCGACGTTTGAAATCGCGGGAATCCGTCGATATTCGCGGCGCCAGCATCGCCGGGCGCGACTGCGTTTTGCGTTCTAAGAATAAGCGTTTCGTTTATGACAAGAGACCGCTCCAAGTCATTCTTGTCGATCTGCCAAGTCTTCGCCTAACGTTTAATATCAAGTGTTTCGTGATCGACGGGAAAAAATGCAACGAGCAATTACGTTTTCGCGGAATATCTCTGCGTTAAGGTATATCGGAACAGCTTCGTGATATATCCTTGGAAACGCAGTAATTTATTTCGAATAAAGCTTTTATTCACGTTTCTTACCCGGTGTTTCTCCCATCACGGACGTAAATTTCAGTCATCTTTATTCGCACTTATTTATCAATTTATAAAAATGCTCTTATTTTTTTGCTGAATGCAAATAGCCAAATTATATCTTTTTAATGCATTATAGATTTGTGACATATGATTCGCGAACGAACGCTATATCAACATTATGTAATGCTTTAGTAGATATTAGTAGACATAACCCCTTTGAATAATATTTTATTTCTTAAAGTAAAAATTTTTTTATTTCTTAAATATCTTGTTATAATTTAAATATGTATTATATTGCAGTCACGTAAGAATGTCTGGAGAACGTGGTTCCGGTGCTGGAAAAGGAGGTGGTGGTGGTGGTGCTATTCGTGATGCTGGTGGTTCCTTCGGAAAGATGGAAGCTGCCCATGAAGATCAATACTTTTACAATCTGGTCAGCATATTTTCTTTTCTGTTAACTTTCTTCGCATTAATAATTTGATTTGCTTATTACGTAAGTTTAAATATTTTATTTCAGCAAAAGGAACAATTACAAAAGATGCGGGAGAGCCTCCATGATGAAATCTCATTCCACGAGGAACAGATTAAGCGTCATCAGGAAGCTATAAATCGTCACAAAAAGCGAATTACAGATATGGACCAGAAAGAGTGAATGCATGAAGAAATTTTATTAGCGTGATATTTCTGATTTTGGCAATACTATTAATTTCAATATAAAAAGATTGGAAATAGTAGAAATAATAGAATATCGCAGCATTTCTTTTCCTATGTACAAAATGTTAAAAAAAATATTAAATGAAATGCTCTTAATTAACATTATTTAAGCATAAACTCTATATTGAATATTATATAGATTGATTACTTTTTTGGAGAGACTCGTAAATGGTCTTTGTACTTTAAATGTCTGAAAGACAGTTATATACTTAAGAATAAAACGTGTTTTTCATTATTGTTTAACCTTGTCTTAACGTTAAATTATTTTAATTGACTGATAACGCGCGCCAATTTTGATCTTTTCGGAGATGCGAATTTGTTTCATCTGGTCTTGTATAACCTTTCAAAAATATTTTTTATTTAATTAGTGAATCATAAAAAAATTTATATATTAGATATTTACATTACACAATAAATTTTTCATTTAGCAGTTATACACACATAATGCTTCGACATGTTCTCAAAGAAATCCGCAAGCCGAGGTATTTAAAAAATTTAAAAATATTTGATTTACAAAATAATATCCTAAACGCTTATGGCTATGTCATTTTGCTTTGATTGACAATATAAATTTGCAAGCGCTTATTTCAGTTTTAGTTATTTTATATTTGATAGAAGAAAGAAACATGATTCACACACAAAGAAGGATCAAACATCATTCGGCGATTTGGCATATGAAACAGAATATTATTACAAACAGGTATCATTGCAAAAAACGTCACAAAAACATTACAAACATAACACACAATGCGTTATATAAATATTTAGAATAAGAAATTATTGAAAGTCGTCAAGGAAAAGACTCAAGACGAGGTAAAACACATGCAGAGAGAAGTACAAATTATGCGGAATAAAATCGAAGAATACAACCGTGGCATAAACGAAAATCTGAGATTTTTGAAAGACCTGGAAAAGGATTTATCCTCTGGGGATAAGAAGAATTAACACGATTTTAATGCATTGTCATTTCAAAATTACGCTTCGCGATCTGTGTGGAATTGATTTGATATAAATATTTTTACGATTTTTATTGATAGCAATTATGATTACTTCAATCATACGGCTAACCAATAATATATTTCTATTATATATTTATTAAAATAATGGTATCATTTTTTAAATTTTGTCGTTAATTATTCAAATTGATTAATGATTAAAATAATCAGAGTTTGATCGAATAAACGATCCTCAACAGTGTTGAGCAGTATCAAGTCATTTAAATGAGAGTAGTCGAATTCATTCGATCACTAGGACAGATCTTATTCAAAGAATGTCAAATACATATAATCATATATCTATACTGATGATAAAAATAAAAAAAAAATACATAGAACGATGCATATAATATATCTATCTTGACATATATCTATGCTCAAATATCGTAATCTGTATGAATTTAGTTCGGAATATACAGGGTGTCCGATAATTCGCGGATCACCCTTTAAGGAAAGGTAAAGAGTGTTATTCTGAATAAAAAAGTCCTGTACCATTTTTTTCTATAACGCTTAATAAAAGAGTTATTATTGAGTAAAGTCTGGCCAATTATCGC
>JBCEZX010000043.1:1067655-1080389 GCA_039654345.1 Cataglyphis cursor | reverse complement strand
CTATTGCGAATTTTGCAAAATGGTATAGGACTTTTCGACTCAGTTTGGCCCAATCTACCTTCACACTTCGGGTGTGTGAAAATTTTTAGGACACCCTGTATAATATCTATACATATTTTTTTTTAATGCATTACTCCATGAATTGTGTGAAAGAGGTCGTTTGCATTCACATGCAATAGTAATATATCGATCTCGCATGAAATTTTCTCCGCGTAGAATCGTCAATTCGTATTTCATTATGTTATTCTTTATCATTAATGCGCCGACTAGTCGAATCGGAATCAACAGTCTGGATTCGAAACCAGAGCGCGTTAAACTGCATTATGCAACGCGCCGTATCCGGCCTACGGGTATAATGCATTCTTTCACTGTTGCCGGTCTAATGCATACGCGAATCGGCCGTCGAACATTTCCTTAAACCTGAAGCGGAAACGGTTCTCAGCAGTTTCCGCTGAACATTAAAGCGTCTTTCTTGACGAAAGCAAGAATAGCTCGCAAACTAATACTAATTTAATCGCAAATTAAATCGACTCCAAGTCGGAAAGTTTGAATCGATTATTATTATTAAATAATCACGGCCAAATCTTCTCTTTTTTATATAAAATATTCATGACACATGTTATTTTAAACTATTTTTTCTTTAATATGTCATAAGCCGCGAGACATTCGATAAACCGATAGAAATCGATGGAAGGTCGTTCGGGTCTAATAATGCAAGTGGTTCGTGAAAATTTCCAAGCAAGAATAGCACTTTCGGGGAAGGGGAAAGGGCAGATTCGTCCTTGTCGCCAGGTAAATTGAGTAAGCTCGAGTTTAATCGAATATCCAGCCGCGCCGCAACAAGAAATAAAACAAAAGGGCCGGCTGGGAGCACGATTGAAAATGCGTCTGCTATCTCTTATTGCGCCTACAATCGCCTGCTTTCTATTAAATTCAAATTTATTGTGACTCGATGTATATAACGTGTACCCTTACATACGTATTTGAGAGAATGACAAAATCAAAAACGAAAGCAGAATTTATCCGAAACGTAACTTCGCGAACATCCCGAATGTACGGAGTATAACGTGATAATGACGTCGTCTTGGTAATATTGTTTCTTTATCCGACAATATTAAATATCGCGAACGTTTTTAGTTGGAAATATTAGCTCGCCGCATCGCAAAACTTTGAGTAAATACGGCGCCATTTACATTTTATCTGCGGCAAGAGAATTTTTTATCTGCGGTAGTGTGGCGCGTTACACACAGGCATTCTGCGTGTATAAAAATTTAAATAAGCTCTCTCGCAATTATTTATATGACGCACGGAAGTATACGCGAGCTGCATTTCCGGCTCCATTAGGATCTATCTATTTTTACTCAACAAAAATTAGTGCATTTTCGAATTCTAATTTCACGTAATACTCACTTGTAGTGAGCTAAAAATTGAAGACTTTATTATCGCTGGTGCAATAAAGATAATATTATGCTGTCGAGTATAAATTAACACGATGAATTAATAAAAATAATTCCCATTTTAGTACATTACATTGATATTATTGTTTTAGTGGAGCCAAGATTTAATAATATATTTCTTTTTATTTATCCAAAACCTTATTTAAGAGAGATATATTTAACACTTAAATTTAACCGCAGATTTGACTTGAACGAGAACAGGACACCGCGGTAAGATTGATTTTAGGGTTAAAGGTGAAGTCACACATATATATACCGGGCGGTAAACCTTAAGTAAACGCGGCTCGGTGCACGGTGCGCGATTTATTCGATAGAAACGGCAGGCTAACCGGATACTCCTTGTTATTGCGTGACGTGTCGGCCATAAAGCTCCGACGAATTATTGCCACGGATTCGCCACGGAGTAATGCGCCGAGCTTTCTGGAATCAAACGCGGAAATTCATCGTCAACCGGACGTATCGGCGTATGCGAGCGCAGATTTTTTTTTGTATCGAAAAATTAACGCGATATTTTTATACGACTTTTTTTCGTTATACAATAAACTGCGTATAATTCGATCAAAGGTAGTCGAATTATTAATGTCAACGAAGTTACGATTTAATACAAAAGCAAAAATCGAATTTTTTTTTTTTTTTTTTAAACCGTGTCGCAAATTACTTTAATTAAAATGTCGCTCGCACCATCGGAGATGTGACGTCGAAATTAAATCCGTAATTTTGCAAAATTGTGATGCGACCGCGGAGAATGATTAACGATAAGAGAATTTTTTACGGCTGAGTGTACGTGTGATATTAATAATTAAAAACATAAAATCTCGTTGCGCGATTAAACGATATGATATGAAAACTTTGATGTGCATTTATAGAAAGCGAAATTTTTAATCGGAGAATGAATCACGGTAACAAATAATTAATGCGGCAATAATGCTTGTATCTGTAACTCTCATGCGAAATTCATTACATCGCATGCGACAAATTGCGAGGATAAAAAAAGAATTGGGCGGAAGGGGTTTGAAATATATTGCCACATTATGTAGAAAATTTCTGCTCCGCAAGTTTAATTTACGAGTTCTATTTGTTAGAATATTAATTTTATATATATATATATATATATGTATAATATATATAAATAATAATATATATAGAAATATAATTTTATAATATTCTCCTAATTTATTTATATATAAAATAATATTAATTATATATGTATGAATGTTAGAAAAATATTATGAAATTACATTTGAAGATTGTATTACGAATAGTCTTAATGGCCTCAAGCGTAACTATACCAATCTCACTGCACGCGAACGCAAGAGATTAAGAAAATCTTAGCTTCTGTCAATAGATTCTCTTCTGATCGTCATCATCCAGCGAGATTGTTGTTTCGTCGAGAATAATCGATAAAACATAGGAAGAAAGTAATTGTTCTGGCAATAAAATGACGGACGATCGCGTATGGCGATTCGCGGGAGACGACGACGTAGAGTAAAGCGAAAGGGGGGAGGGGGGGGCAAGGGGAGCAAGAAATGAGGGATACAAGGCGCGACGAGGGAGAAAACGTCACGCAGCGGGAGGGGAAGTGTCCCTCTACCTTTCACCGTATACTTTCTTTCTATGCCTTTTATTTGTTTGCCTCTCTTCATCGGGGCCATTGTTCGCCCTGAGAATCGTCGCGGCGAGTTGAATGGCCCTTAAACAGCAGTCAGCATGTGCCCGCTAACTGTGCACAATCGTCGCGCATGATAACACAGAGAACGTATCACGCCGGCGTGACACTCGCGTGACAGCTCCCTTTCCCCCCCCCCCCCTCCCTCAAGAATTAATGATAAATCAAGATAAATCGTTAACTGTCGAGTTTAATCAATTGCCGCATTAAAACCGATTTCGCCGAGAAAAGAAGGTGCTCGCGTGAGCTCTTCGTTGTCATTCCCCTTTTTTTCATTATCGAGATTTCCTCACATAAGGACGCGAGATAACATCGAGACTTTAAATGTTAAAACTGGAAACCTAATTTAATAATTAATACCGCACTATTCGCGGAGCGCGGATGTATATAATAATGTTTTTCATTACCCTATTAAACCCGTTAATATGACGTAAGCGAGAGCGATTAAATTCACCGGGGAGAAATATGTGTAACTATTTTATTAGCGAATTGAGAGTACTCGATTGTACTTTGTTATTACCCGCGATGAGTGATAAACTGATACGTTAACTTTGTAACGTTTATCGTGTAAACAGACCACTGCAGTACACGCTCGGTCGATCCGACAAAGTTCGCGTTGGTTCAAAATACATTTGCGGCGATGAGAGATATAATTGTACGTATCTAAACATCAGCGTGAACGAAAACACGCCGAGCGATGCATGTTTGAATGCAATCGATATATATAGCGTAGCTATATTTATAAAATTTTTCTTACGAATATCCCGTTAATACAAATGTTACGCTGGCGCGTGCGCGCGATGGATTATGTAAATGATTATATGGTCAAACATGCTCGTCGTTTTCGCACGCATTTCGCAAAACATACATTAATCAGCCTAACATTTATCATGCCGATGAAACCGCGCAGTGCGGAGTACGGAGTACGTATGTTTCGATCGCGCGAAAATACGGAAAGGTGACGGTAACATCGCGAAATATTTTCTACCGGCGACGTCAAATATTTGCCGTTAATTTAACAATCTCACAAATCGAGGAAAATCCTTGCTTACATTTCCAAGCGTAACTGGAGGCTATACCGCGCGACGATAAAAGCGAGATGAATCGGAAAATTCGCACGTTTGCAATTAAACTTCGTCGCGTCATCCCCCATAACGGACGATATCCCGCCGAGAAGATCGAAGATTATCCTTTCTCGCGTTCATGCCGCGAGTCGTTTTATCCTCGAGCGCGAATGACAATCTTCGGCGCGACTCATCCTGTTTTTTATGGGTTTAAAAAAAAATCCCGAAATCGAAATTGGAAGACCCGTCGTCGACGGAATCGCGAAGTCCGGCGCTTCTCGAGGGTGCGCCTTTTGAATAATTCAGGACGCTCGCCGCGCGAGAAACGTCGAACGTGACCGAAATGAAAGGAAAGGGCGCAGGATGGAGGGAAAAAAAAAAAAAAAAAAAAAAAAAAAAAAAAAAGGAGCAGCGACCGGAGGCAGTCAACGTGTCTCGGTCAAAGAACGCTTTAAAGCGAGTCTGATCCTCGTCTTGAATGACGAAATCGGAAACGATCGGCGGAAGCTTCGAACTCACTAAAGAGCTCGCGTGCAAAGATACCCCTTACTTCTTCCGGCGAGATGGGTCAATCCAGTCTTTATCCTTTTACGAACGGATTATCGCGAAGGTTTTAAAGGGAGACGCAACTGTACACGTGTTTCGGAGAATAATTGCGCCGCACGAAACACGTCACTTATCCTTCTAGCCTTCTGATGATGGATATCTTTACGCTTTAATCTTGCTTCAGTTTTTGTGTTCACCCTTCAAGTTCAATTTATGCTCTAACATTCTGAAAAGAAAAATAAAATTTATTGTCTGCGAGTTGATTAGGAAACTAAAATCATAGGAGACTACTGGTAACGCATAAAAAGCATAAAAGGAATAGTGCAACTGATAATGTACAAGAATATCTTCCCTCAAAGGAATGTCAGTCTGGAAAACTAATAGTGCAAGAATTTTTTCAAAGGGACATTAGTCTGGAAGACTAATGGTTAGTAATCTACGAGTGATAAATGTCCCAGACCGTGACGCGACGACGCGAATCGATACTCGTCACAGTCAGGCTCGTCTTTGTTTCCTGCGTTATTACGGAATTCGGTGGTGGCCCCCCCCCCTCCTCCCCCCTCCCCCCGGTCGATTATGCGAAAGCGCGGCTGACTCTTTTGATATCGACACAATATCGCGGATAAGAGAAAAAGAGAAAGAGAAAGCAGCAGGGAAAACAACACGGAGGAGGCGGGGAGGGGAAAAAAAAAAAAAAAAAGGACGATAGGATGCCGGTGTGTCAACAGGTCGATAAAGGGTTGAAACGTGTGCACGTGCCCGCGCAAATATTTGCAAGCCCGCACCTTGCGCACCATCGGCGGGGCACACGTCCTTTTTGGACTCTTGCCTTTCGTAAATAATGGATGTCGCTTTAAACGAGCGAGATCGGAAAAGGATTAAAACCGACGAGGGGGGAGGAAGGCAGACGCATCCTCAAATTTTTTTTCTTTTTTTTTTTTTTTTGTTCTCTCGCTTCTCGCTCAAAAACGCAGGTCTTCAAGGTAAACAAATCTATTTCGGAACAACATCTGTTTTTCGGAACACTGATTTTTCTCGCGTTAACTGTCATATATTGTTGGATTTTGAAGTGGGCGATAAAGAGCTATGATGCTTTTTGTTGAAGTAAGCAATAAAGAGCATCATAGCTCTTTATCGCCCACTTCAAAATCCGACGATACGTGACAGCGAGAAAAATCAGAATGTTTCGAAATAGAGGTGCTATTCTGCGAATTAAGTTTGTTTATCCTATATAAGTCAGATTCAGCCTGAGTTAAATTCACGATTTATTATCGAATTATTATTATATTCGTAGTTAATAAAACGGAATATATACAACGAAATTATCGATTATATACCATCTTCTTCGGAATCCATGTCACCGAGGAAGCTGAAACACGCGCAGAATTTTTAATAACGTCCAGCGACAAGATTATCAATCGCAATATTGATATATGTTTACGATAAATATACATGTATATACTCGATAAAAGTTAAATTACATGGGAAGCGATGTAGAAAAGTGGAATGGAGGAAAATTGTTGGGTAAACGGAGGAGGACGAGGATTTCTATTTTCTTCAAGTCCACTATGAAGCGGATCAATTTCATTTTCCCTCAAGAGTGTAGAAGAAAAACAAGCGCCCGCGCTCTCTCTTTCTTCGCAGTCGCGCCGGGGACGAACAGACGAGCGAAAAGTGTCGACGGCAGAATACCTTAAACTCTGGAAAGTTGTTAATCTCGTTGCTTCCTTTCTTTTTTTTTTCTCTTCTTTTCGCCGTGGTTTCGTTCGATCCTCCAAGCCCGACAAGAAGCTTCTTCTTCGTCGTCCGAGCTGTCGCCGTCTCCGAGCACGTAACAGCGAGTTAAAACGAAGTTTTGTCAAGAAAGTAAGCACAATTTATTCTCCGGTTTTTTTTTTTTCTCTTTTCAAGCTTCGAACTGAGATTCGCTCCGTCTTGTCTTCAGTGGCGAAATGGATAATCAACGATCTGTACGAAGCCAGTTAAATTGTGCTTTTCCTCTCTGAAGTATAATGATAGGAAATTCAAATTATATCTAATATATCCTTTCTGTTTTTAGTCTTTTATTATTGGAAGATTAATTACGTGCAATAATCATTCACAGTTTTATCGAAATAATTTCGATATAAAAGGACAAAAATTTCAGTCAATTGAATAATTTTTCTTTATTCTTAATAATCGATATGAAATTTATAATCGTGCGCGACATAAATTTAGAATTTAAAATTTAATAATATTATTTTAGAATAAAAAAAAAAAGAATGGTTTTGCGGCAAAATATAAGAGAGAACAATTTGAGAAAGATAAATGAAGAAAAGGAGAATGTTTGCGCATTTTGCCAAAAGAGTTTCGCGCAAGTTGCTCTTTGTCGCGTTTTTCCTATTCAGCTTGCAGAATCAACCGAGCCGCTTCTTTGCCGGCTGCTTAATTAACACCTTGCTGTTATTGATCGGAGTACCACGCTTTTGCCCGCCTCGTTATTCTTTTCATTCTAGTCATCCTTTTTTTTTTTTTTTTTTTGAACAGTCAGATGGAGAGAATATCTTTGCAATATGTTGTCCGCGGATCCATTCTTTTGGAGAGAAAGGAGATAGTGCGGTTTGTCTCTTCTTTTCATTTTTCTACTTTTATTTAAAATACGATATATATTCTCACGTTTTTCTTGAAACAATAATATGACAACGTAGAGTTTGGGCGAGGATGCGATATGTTTATGAATAAGTCAGATTGAATGCTCGAGTATGATAACAGGGTAATTTAAATTACATTTACCTATCCGCAGATTGTATCATAATTAGACGATAACGAGATTCGCAAAGCTGCCAATGATCGATGATCGGATTTATCGCGCCAACGTTTCCGCTTGGTCTTTCGGATTCGATTCGGTGGAATCGCCAGAACACGCACAGCTCTTCGGTTGAATTTGATCAGAAACAAATGGGAACGCGGCGCGCTCCGCGATTCCATTGGATTAATCACACAATTGTGACATCGTGCGAAAGACGTCTCGTCGTTTCATCGATACAACGTGATTCGTTCATTTCCACGACCGAGAACCGCGCGATCTCCGATTCGGGTCGATATTTCGTATCGAAATAATAATAGTAACGAAACGAAAAGCAATATTGATACCTTTGGTCGATACAAAATTACTATGACGCGATAATCGAAGCTTCCATATCTAATCTATTTAGTTCAGATATATAGAGATATATAGAGATTTATTTCTTGTCATCGTGTGTTTGATAAGAGATATTAACGTAAGGCGCAGAAGAACGCTTGTTGAGATAATTTTTTTTACGCTCGATACACGAAATAATATATATAATATAATATAATATAATATAAATATAATATAAATATAATATAATATAAATATAATATAAATATAATATAAATATAATATAATATAAATATAATATAAATATAATATAAATATAATAAAATATAAATATAATATAAATATAATAATATGTAATATAATATAAATATATTAATATAATAATATAATAATATAAATATATTAATATAATAATATAATAATATAAATATAATAATATAAATATAATAAAAAAAATATAATATAAATATAATATAATAAATATTGTATCGTTAAAATACGAGCGCGCGAGATGTATTTTCTTTTAAGGAAAAAATGATATCTAATTCGCTTTGTTAAGATATATCGTTCCTTTATGCCTTAACGCTTTTCGGAGCTCGCTTCGCGAGGTCTTTAATTTTCCATCTTAAGCAATCCGGCAATTAAAGAGTCTCGGATTAAAAGTTCTCTAAAGTAAACGCGAATGCAAATTGCTCGAGAAATACGATTCCGCGCGTACGTTCTTTCTTTTAGGGACACAGCAATCGCCAAGGTGCAATCTTAGCGAGATAATCTCGAGCGTCATTGAAATCCGTTAATTGGCAGAATTCCGGACGCAGCCGCGAAGAACCGCTAATAAGTGATTCAGATTTTAATCTCGATCACTCTCCGTCTAGCTGGATAATGGCGTGATATTATGGTCGAGCCGCTTGCCGTTAGTTTTCTTTTGCGGATTTTCATCGTCGGATAGGCTAGAAAAAAAATGAAGAATAAAATAGAACGAGAGAGACGAGAGAGAAAGAGAGAGAGAGAGAGAGAGAGAGAAATAAAAGACCAATCGCGCTCTTGTGCCGGCGCGATTAACGTCGGGAAAGCAAGAAGCAGTCGAGATACTCCCGCCGAAGGAAACTTTTTTAATTTCGAACATCCGCGGAAATTATCGACTAACTTCCCTCGGCCAGGGTTTACTGCAACTGACTATCCCCTGCCCACTATCCGCGGACTCTCCGCCGTGAATACGTGGATACCCGGCCGCTATTCAAATTAAGCGGAAAGTTCATCTCTGCCGCTCTCGCAGAATTTCCCGAGCGATTACGCGCGCATTACTGACGTCGCCGACGTTCCACAATGATCGGCGAGGGGGAAAAAAAAAAATGGTGCAAACCATCCCGTGCCATCCTGACGAGCGAGATTTGCATTCGACCGATCGCCGATTAAAAAAGCCGACGGTGGCCGCCGATGGGCCAGAAGAAGCTGCCGGCATCTCGGAACGAGAGGTGCAAATATCGGTGATCATCGCGCGGGCATGATCGAGGGATTTAATTTCTACCATATGTATATATTATCGTAGTTCTCCCGTTGCTTCGTCGAGATATCTCTCGAAAAATGCACGATCGCGAGATCACCTCTCGCGCGCAAAATCGAGTTACGATAAAAGGGCATTTAGAATTTTTAGCGAACTCCGCGTTCGCAATTTTTGCTCAGTCGCGCAATTAGCGAATTTTTCATCCGGGGACGTTTTCGCGTAATTGTACGGCGTCGCGACTATAGCGCGTTAGCTACATCCGCGCGATAGTACGCGAAATGAAGATACACGAGAAACGCAATAACGGTAATGTGGAAGGCGGCGAACGTGCGACTTTCGCGTTGATTTTTTTTCTTTTATTATATCATTCCTTATTTTCAGACATGCCGTTTTTCATTCTCTTCTCTCTCTCTCTCTCTCTCTCTCTCTCTTTTGTCTTTTTCAAGGAATATCAATATCTTTTTAGCCTCCGCTCGTCTTGTTGCGATAGGCCTATCGAAATTTACGATCTTCTTATTTTATTAGAGAACCTCTTTCCTTATAGCTAAAAGTCCATAGCATTTCTCTCTTATGGAACCATAAAAAAGATGAAGAGAGCTATGCACATTTTGCCGTGGAACATCTTTCGGAGAATTCAATTAGAGATTAAAGACTATTACAATATTTTTACGAGCGGATTGTCCCACTTAAATTATATAATGCCGTACGGAATGAGGATTAATTCTGCCGATTTCGCGAATCTCCTTCGCGGATGCATGGCTAGTTACTCTTCGCAATAATATACTTCAAGTCGCAGTAATGGTCGTGTATTATGACACGCACAGGAGCTTAATCGGATCTAAGTGACCTAGTTGCGTCGGCGCTTTGCACCGTCTAATCAACGACGACTCTTATCCGCATCTGGCGAGAAGGTACGATGATTAAAAGAATATCTCTGAAAAATGTTCAAGATGCTTTCTCGCTGAATTGGTACATTTCAGGTACACAGATTAATAGAAATAAATATTTTAATAGCTTTGTTTAAATCAAGATATTTCAAAACTTATTTTTTTTTTCCCATCAGAGTGTTAGATACATATAAATAAATAATTTAATAATTGAAATTACATAAAATAAATAATTTAATAATTGAAATTATATAAAATTTAAATGATATTTAATCATTTTAAATATACTATATCAGAAACTTCTATTTTTAGAATAATATTTAAAAGTATCAAATACGTTTTATTTATTTCAAATATTTTATTTTCTCTCTTGTGTTATTTTAAAAATATTATTTTACATGTTGTAAGAAAAACAATTACAACACAAAAAAAACATGCATTTATTTCAAAAGCAACTATTGTTTAATTTTTTAATGCTAATTTACAAAAGTGATTAATTTAACGCAACATAAAGCTAAGAGAAACAGAGAAATAAAATTTCAATTTGTAAAAATAATATTTAATTATTTTATTATTTTCATACAATAAGAGAGATAATTATTTTAATTCATTATTTGAAGTTTCGAGAATGAGCATATTTGAAATATTTATCTTATGATTCATAAAACTAATATAAATTATATAAATTATAAATTATATATAACTTATATTAATATAAATTAAAAATATTTTTTTAATGCAAAAATTTAATTAACACGCACATTAACACATGGGTAAACATTATTATTTTAATTATGCATATACATATTTTAATAATTCAATAAGGAAAGTAGGTTAATATTTGTATTATTTTTTATTTCAAATACCGTAATATTTCACCCACACTCTCTTTTTCCTATGCACGGTAGATATCGAACAATATACCACGTAAGAAAATCGTATATCCTCGTTCGTCCGTTAACAAACACTTCTCTCACGCTATGGATGCCATGTACCACACGACGCCGAGCCGAGGGCATCGATATTTATATTGTCACTGCGCGAGGAATATTTTATGTCCGTACACTTCATCCAGCGTGCACAGAAATATCATTCTGAAAGTTTGCCGAGAAGTTTGTCGGTGCCGCATACGGAAGTTGCTCGCGACCGATCGTCTATAGTCATGCCGCAAATTACTCCGATGGAGTAGATGCATATAAGCGCGAGTTAAGATTTAGGAGAGGTTGCACGGATCGATGCGCGATTTATAACGAAGCGAGCTGTCAATACATGGTGCGCGATCCGAAATCGATACATTGATTACGGGTTTATGACAGCTTGTATAAAGACGTCGACGAGCGCGACGAGAATGAAATCGAGCAGAATTTTCCTGAGCCGAACTCGACGCGAAAATATGCGACTATATAAAATACAAAATAACTACGCAAAAAAAAAAGAAAAATATAAATAACTACGTAAAAAAAAAAATCTCGCCTCTTTATTTGTAGCTTTCTTATTCTTTCGGTAAATTTAACTTAAAGTACGGATCGTAAATTTAACGGAAAAAGCGAAAGAATTGTATTCCCGCGAAGAATTGTATTCTTGATGCGAATCGAAACCGATTTTTCTTCGACGGAAGTTTAATCCACAAGCCGTCCCTTTCGATGTAACTTTCTTTGCTCGCAAACTTTAATCGATAAAGATCGCGAATAAATTACGAAATAATATCTCGTTTGTCGTTTTAAAATGTCTCGAAGTTTATCTGCCAATGTCGTTTTAACACTGAAAGTGTTAAATAATTCTGCTAGTTAAGATTCGAATCAAATTTCTCCTTTAATTTAATTTAATTTAATTTAATTTTTTTTTTTTTTTTTTTTTTTCGAGAAGTCGGGAACCAAGAGTGATATGAAGTATTTATCTTCCAGAATGTGCACGCGCGCGTTACTGTTTCTACGTAGAACGATAAAACGCAGGCGGAGGTAAAGCCCGGGGGTTAAACCGGCTGAATGGAAAATACAGTTCCGCGAGTTTTCCATTCGATTCCATTGATCGGTCGATTCTCTCGCCGGTCGGCTTTCGGAAATCCCGTGTCTCGTAAATTTCCGGAAGTAGTTCTTCCCGAGAGAGTACAAACGTCGTATTGTTTGGTCCGGAATAGGTTCTTACATGGATGCGTCGTTGGCTCCCGTGCATCCTTAAACGGGGACACGTATACACAGGGGCGCGCGCGATTGCTATGCCGCGTGCCATGCGCAACCGCATTTACTCGCTCGCATAAATCTTGTTGCGAATATGCCGTGGTGGAAGGAGTGTAAAATTAAGACCGCCATCCACCTCGGCTTACGCGATTTCACCGCAACGGTGAAATCTTCCTTCTCTTTGCCAAATCTTTCCTCGAAACGATCGGGGAAAAAAAATCAAAATGCGCAGTCGGTTTTTACAAGAAATAAAAATAATAATTAAAATCAAAATTAATATTTGGAATTTAGTTATTATTTTTCTTTCTCGCT
>JBCEZX010000043.1:1055889-1067555 GCA_039654345.1 Cataglyphis cursor | reverse complement strand
AATGCGGTGCTAATTTAGTCGCTCTTCTATTAGAGCAAGTTAATAATCGCAATTGACCACTTCATAAAGAGTAGAGTCAAATCAAAATGCGCAGTCAGTTTTTACAAGAAATAAAAATAATAATTAAAATCAAAATTAATATTTGGAATTTAGTTATTATTTTTCTTTCTCGCTTTACAGTAGTTATCATTTAACACATCTACTTATTTAATACATCAGGTAATACAATTTTGTAAAATGCGGTGCTAATTTAGTCGCTCTTCTATTAGAGCAAGTTAATAATCGCAATTGACCACTTCATAAAGAGTAGAGTACATCTCTTTCTGTGTGTATGTGTGTGTGTGTATCACCCTGATTAACACTCGGCACACTCTCCCCTATTCACGCCTACGGACAGTCGGTAGAGACCAGGATTGGGTGTTACATAGGGTAACTTTATGAGCATGGCTGCCGGCAAGAACGGTCGCGCTTCCATTTCCCCTTTGGATTTTCAAAAACCTCCTGAGGGGACTGACCCTATTTCCAAGTTCCTCCCGCTCTCGCGCTGGCTGGCTAACGCGAAAATATTACGTTTCCAACTCGGTTTAGTCAAAGACACGCTGCTCGACATTCTCCCGTGATTTATCGCGGCCGTTCATTTTCGGAAATTGCACTGTCCGCGCACGAAGAGCGCTGTTCAACGTCGATTTGTTCATCGCGGCACGTTTCGGGCAAATGGCCGTCGTTCAACTTCGGGTCGCGGAACAAATAATCCTCTCACGGATAAACAGCCTTCTAATTAATTGTTATTCGTAACAGAAATGGGGAAACGTTCTCGTAGAAATGTTCTTCGCGAGAAGAGCTGCCTAACTCTTACGAGTCATCGAGAAGAAACGTCAAGTTTAGTCCGATTTACGTAACATTTTGTTGTCAGCCAAAATACGCGTAAGATAACGCAGACGAAATGACATAACACGTGCGCACGATCTTGTATCTCGAACTGTCGCGTATGCAAAAATTTCTCCGCCACTTATACCGAAAGAAACAATGATCTCGTTGTATGATTCGCTCGACGTGGCTTATTGTTGGATATATTTCACAATGCATTACTGTCAGTGGCAGTGGCGCGTGGTGCTTTCGCGAATGTCTTGAATGTCTTGCTATATTGTAAATTATATCTCTATGACGTTTCTGCGTTAATAGTGCATCGCATTAATGTGGAAATCAGAGAGAGGAGAGAGAAAAGGAAGAGAGAGTCGTCGGGTCGTGTTAGAATTTCTGATCCGTGGAACAGACCGTAGTGCGATAAATAATGCATATCTCTGCACCTCTAACTGCGCCAGTTTTCAGGAAACATTAATTGAAGTAAATCGTTGCGTTATTTTTTTAAGAAAACGGATTACGAACGATTTTTCTAAGTCTCCTTCGCTTGAAACGATAATCAGTTCTTTCTTATCAGGTCACAGAGGAGCTACAAATATTTTATTATTTTATTCTAGAACACACAAGATAGAAAATTAAGATTGAATTATAAGATTCTGTGAAAATCGTTATTCATTGGAATCCTATTGCATTTTATATTCGCCGTATCTTGTGCAATATAAAAAGATTATTGAAAAAAAAGCACATATACCTTTCCAAAAATATTCTCTCTCTTTGAAATGACAGTTACATTTACGATATATTTTAGCAGCTCAAATTTTGCAATTTAAACGAAATCGATTCATTTAATTGGAAAAAAGCAAAAGGAAACGATATTAAAGAGATCACCTGCTCATGCGATTTCGTATCAGAAACATTCGTACTGCGAAATGAATATCTGTTTATGTTTCTCGATACAACGCTAGGATTCTCTATTATTTATGTCGTAAGTTAGATTCACGCTCCCCAAACATCGACAGACGGGCATCCGGGATTTTCCGAACATACTCTCTACCTGTGTCGATATTTGTAATAGTAAAAGATGCACTCCTCGACTTTGTAAGGCACGGTGAAAATAACTGCGAGATATTCTTTTGGAGCGTATCTTGAGTTCTTTTATTATTAATTTACCAAGATTTTTGTTCAATATCTATAGACATTTATCACTAATATATTGATATTTATTGATATTAATATTATAATATTTATAGATATTCTATGTGTGCGGGTATAATGTTTATTATTATATACAGCTGCATGTAATACATCGCGCATCAAGTTTTCAATCATACAAGAGGCACGATGTGATTAATTTAAGTGCCACACTGTATGAATTCATTCATCGGCATTTTGCACATTAAATAAGAGTTCGCACTTAAAGGAGCCCGAAGAGCGGCGAAGGAGAGTTTATTCTTCTCATAACTTTCGACGCGGAACAAATCTTGTGTGTACCTTGCCATTTCCGATTCGGGACGAATCTTTCATCCATTCCTGAAAGAGTTGTCCCGCGAGATTTCCATCCGTAGCCGTTTTCGCGATCTCGCGAAATAGAGTGGTTCTCTCTCTCTCTCTCTCTCTCTCTCTCTCTCTCTCACGCTTCGTCTCGTCGCTTCGATTCCGCGTGCGCACGGATTCTTGAATATATATCCGAGTTGCGTCTATCGCTTCTCGCGTGTCTCATCGAAATTTCGGCGATCGGACGATCGTTCCAGAAAGAGGAGGGAAATTAATCACGTATAATCGTAGCCATACATCCGCGCGACGGACGGTCTCGACTTCCGTCGCGCGCACAGAGAGAACATCGAGGTAAAAGAGGAGGAATAGTATAGGAGGGAGGGAGGGAGGGGGGGAGAGGGGGTAATCGATCTCTCACCGAGGGACGAGGAATCTACAGAATAGCCGGTATCATCTTCCAGAAGGAGAGCAGAAGGGGACAAACGTTGTCGTGGTGGCGAGATGGTGGTGGCGAGAGAGAGAGAGAGAGAAAGAGGGGGGAGGAGGGAGGGGGGGCGCCGGGGATAGAGGGTGACGAGAGAAGCGGGCAGGCTGGCTGGCTGGCTGGCTGGCAGGGTCGGCGGTGGCCCTTGTATTGATTCACAACCCCTGTCGTCCGCCCTCTCGCCGCCGAGCCACGGAAGTCGAGAAAGAGAGAGAGAGAGGGACGGGACTGGGTTGGGTGCGATAGAGGGAGGAAGGATCGTAGTCAGCCCCTAAACATTGGCGTAGAGCATCTAGACGTCGCCATGTCAGAAATTATTGTCGAGCATAGCGCCTGGCGTCAGGAGTTTCGCGTATGTATAACTTACGGCTCGCATTCGGACGCGAATAATATCCTGGACGCGAGCGATCGATTTTGTTGCTTGTCATCAAGCACTTGTCATCAATTGATCCGGCGCCGATACGGCCAACGTGGATCATGAATCGTTGAAATAATCCTGCGGTGATCCATGGACGTCTCGATATCATCGCACGCTTGGATTTCAATTAACGTCGAATACGAAAACTCGATCGCTCGAAGGTCGATGAAAAATCTCGCGATTGTCCGAAAGCGTAGTTTCCAAGCTATTCAACCAATACCCGAGGTTTTCTGCCTTTGACCTGCCGCGCCGATAGCAGGATGAATGTGTCGGAGGTGGTGGATAGGTGGCATCGAGAATCGGAAAAGGGTTTAGAGAGAGAAACAGAGAGAAAGGGAGAGAGAGACAGAGAGAGACTTGATGTGTGCAGAGGGACGGACGAGCGAGTTCAGAGGATAGATGCGCAATTATTACGTAGATTGCGTACGCTCCCTTTCCTCTTTGTCGTTCTTTCTCTCCCTTTATCGCCTTTCCTTTCCATTGAAAATCACGTTTGCGACAAGCGAATCAGGAGAATTAATAGTTTTGTACGATCTGTTCTTGTTGTCGAAAACGAACAACGATACACGCGTCGGCAAACAAGCTCCGCTCGGCAAGTAGTTAGGCGAGAAAAAGGGTTTGCATGCGCATTGTCTGTCCATGCGACATAATATGTAGGAAACGCCATTTTAAAAAGCGGGGCTCGAGAGAGTTGTCTGACTGAGCGTTAAATAGGCGCTCGATTGAGCAGAGCGAGCATACAATCGGACCTTGACAAAGTGAGTCATTAGACTAGAAAAAAAGGACGCGTTTCTCCAACGTGTTTTTTTCCACGGCAGTAAATTCATATTGCGTTTCCAGCATTATTTTCTTTCGCTGTCAATTTCTGTTAATCAGGCTTCGCAAAGTCGCTTAATCTGAACCGCATTCTCGCGCTCTTAATATTCTTTTACAATCGCTCGAGATACTCTCATGTGTCGTCGAGAGTAAATCCGAAACAATGATCCGACGAAAAAAGTCGATCGTGAACTTATATATAGGCGGCACTCGAAATCCCGTGGACCAAGAAAAGAATGCATGAAGGCTGGAATTCGCTGATGATGCAGCATTCGATCACGATCGAAGGCGCTTATTAAGGCCAAGTGTCATCCCGGACGATGCCATTTCGGTCTTGGAGATGCCTCGCTCACCTCAAGGTGCCTGCCCCTTTCGTTTCCTTTGCTACGAGACCTCCTTGGAATTTAATAATCTCGCGGAGAAAAGAGACACGTATCTTACAATTAGTTATAAAAATCGCAATAATAATTTGTTCTTTCATATATATTTTGTTTTATTTTATTGTTATCTGTCACGTTAATTAAAATGCTCGGATAGTAGCGTCACACGGGCAATTGCATCGCGCGAATCGCATTTAATTGCAACGACACGTGTTAAATCGGACTTTTTTTCGTACCCGGAAATCGCGGACACGCACGGGATCAAGACCGAGGGGATTGCAGTTTCGTTTCTCTTCGCGTTCATTTACGTGAAAATATTTCGTCCGTAAACGTGTCTGGCGAATCGTCCGCGAAGCAAATTGTGCACGCATTCGCGAGCACTTGCGAAAAAAAAAAAAAAAAAAAAAAGCAGAGAATTTCCTCCGACTTTATTAGCGCAACGAAATGCGCCTGTGAAAAGACGCACTCGGAATTTATTAGCTGCATTGAAAGTCGAAAGGGGGGAAGACACGCGCTTTTATCCTTTAGACGAATGATCCTTCCGCGCGCTTCCTTTCTCCACGATTGCCAATTTGCTCCGCATTTTTGCCACTCGAGTCTTCTTCATCTTCTTTCCTTTCGCGCCATTTTAGTCTCTATTCTTGAATGATAAATGCACAGCGCTACACAAATATTCGATCATTTCAATTCAACCTTTGCAAGATAAATTAGACGATAAAATGACGTTTGTGCGTTTCGGAAAAGGGCCGATAAATTTTTTACAAAATCCCTCGCGGCATACTCTGTAGCAAACAACTGAAATCCATTACCGCTAAATTATTTTCACCGATTTTGTCAATTTCGAGATCGATGTCCGCACCGCAGAAGGAACGTGAACGGTTCATTAAGTGCGTAACAGAGGAAATCCAGAGAGAAAGAGAGAGAGAGAGAGAGGGGGGGGGGCACTAGTTGAATCAGCTGGTCGCTGGTTCGATGCGGCTTTTGAATTTGGTTTCACGCCCAACAGATCATGTCCGAATTGTATTACGGCGAAATTTCTCGCAAAGTTACTGGCCGTAATTGCTATTCTCTCGTCGGAGCCGCGTACGCTACGTATCTCGCATTAATCCCGCGTTTCGCCCGCGTGGTTTTTGCGCGCGAACGAATTTGCATTCGTCGCTGGTGTTTTATTCATTCTTTCGCAAACGCTTTGTTTTGCGCGTGCACATTTTTCTACCGAATGAAGAAGATCAACATTTTTATCGTATCTTTCTATCCTTTTACTGGGACAATTGTTTATCAGCAATTGTAATTGCGGCGATTACGATCGCGACAAAGATGAAGATCGTCGATC
The DNA here is from genome assembly GCA_039654345.1 of Cataglyphis cursor. NCBI lineage: Eukaryota > Metazoa > Arthropoda > Insecta > Hymenoptera > Formicidae > Cataglyphis > Cataglyphis cursor. The sequence goes on along the minus strand of JBCEZX010000043.1, from coordinate 1,061,769 downwards.
TTCTTCAATATTAATATCCGGTCGCAATATATTGTCTAATTAATATTGCAATATTCATAAGAAACGTTCGAGGTCATGTAATTCCCATCACGACGTTTTCCAAAAGAAAGAGATATTACAATCGTTATTAATTCAGTTGCGAGGAATAAATTATTTCTTTAATAAATGACGACGAGAAAGACTTGGAAATAAAATTAACAGTCTAGAATCTAGAACGTTTTGATCCGCACGGCTTTTCGCTGTTATATGTAATGTTATATACGTATATACGGCGCGTTTAATGATTTAACGAATTGCGATAATTATTATTCGCAATTAAGTAAAGCAGCGAATCATCTTATCTAGTGTCTTCGTAATGGAACATCTCGCAAAGTCGCTTCGTTTCTCTGTTGCATCTTCAGATTAGAGAGAAAAATATCAGTTGGACTAATGATGAAAACAACGTTGGTTCTATCAACAATTTGATTTTTATCTATCCGGTATGCGATTCGCATAAAAATCAAACACGACAAAGCCCGCGTGTCTCTTTGTCGCGAGACAGGCGTTTGTCGCTCGTCAAAGGACGGTAGAAAAATAATTCAAGTAAATATGGAAAATATGGGAGAAAGAGAGAATTGCATTGTAGAAGAGAGACGTAATGGTGAGAATGAACATAAATGGGAAAAAACAGGAAACTCACGCAATGTTGTATTCCGCGAACGAGAAATGGCATTGTAAAAATGCGCAAAATAGTATAATGATACTTGCAATTATTGTGAAAATTAATTACTTTTAGGCGCGATAACACCTGAACGTAATTGAGCTTAAAAGATGATGAATCTTTCGCGTTCAATTATTGTCTACATAATATCTTCTTAATTTTTTTCTCTCGCACATAAATTTCTCCTTTACTCCGCGATATTAACGACACCGGGGAACAGTATTAAAGAATGTGCGGGATATGATTTATGCGAAAGAGGGCTTAGTACGAAACGATCGACGATGAAGGACGAGGGTCGAGGACATGCCTTTTCGAAGGGTTGTTTTGAAGGGAAAATGGATTCTTTTTGCGCAACTGCAGCCGTTGTTCTTTTTCGAGGCAAATGCCGATATTTGCCTAATTTTACGCTTAACATGCAAAGAAGCTGCTCTTATCCTTTTACATCGAGCTATCTTCTTGTTTTTCAAAAGAGATGATCTCTTCTGCAGTATCTCTCAGATGCTCTCGAATTATCGTTTTTACTTGAGAGTATTCGATATTTGAATTGATTGATATAAGATTGCGGCGAAAAATTCGTATCGTTGATGAAAATATATCTAGCCACTCAGATCTCTTTAAACTCTCTTCTTATTTGACTTCTCTCTTCTCGTTCTTTATTTTACTTTATTAAATTATTCACTATCTCATGTCTTCAAATTTCTACAAAATTTCTAAAATAATATAAACTTTAAATTAAAATTTAATCAAAATTAAAAAATCCAATTAATCCGCTGATCGCGTGAAAGCGTAAATCGAGGCTACTACTTTCTCGGCATATAATCTCGGCGCATATCTGTGCATCGTATCAGGTTGACTCTCCTCCGTGCCGCTTTTCGCCCACATGTAGATCAGGAGGATTATAAAAATACGCGCGCGTCACACTTTTCCAGAATTGCTTCGCTTCGTAGCCGCTGTCGCCGCGCCGTCCTTTTCTCACCGTCGAGTAATTGTCCGATCGGCCGTGTAGCCTCCTCCTCGGTCTTGCTGGTAAGTAGCACAATTAGTTAGCGCACCATGAACGTTTAGGCGTTGCGTCGAGCAGAAAGAGAGAGAGAGAGAGAGAACACGGTTGTCCTGTCATCCGACAACGAGAGCCAACGATTTGAGATAACGCGATCATCGTCGGCAAGCAACGTCGTTTACCTGCCACGTGCTGCGCATTCCACGTGTTCCTGTCATAACTGTCAGCGAACTGTTCGCGAAATGTACGGCTTTGAAAAAGATTTGAAGGAAGATATCTATTTGATAGAGCTTCTAAATTAGAAATAATACGAAATAAATTAGCAACTAGAATTAGAATTTTTTTAATGTGTTATTGTTTCTCGTTTTAGCAAAAAAAAAAAAATTGTTTTTTAATTGTATAAAAGTCTCAATTTTTGCGCGCGTAATAAATTTCTTGTATTCTTATATAGATTCTTATATAGATGTCAACATGTTTTGATTCTTTTTTTTTGTAATGATGCCGACGATTTTGTTTATACACAAATCGATTCTCCCCATCATGTTACATATATAAACATCATGTTATACACACAAAAAATGACTGATCAAAATAGTTTACGATATATATTTTACACGATGTGGATGAGATTTATAGCGCAGAAATTATAAGTCCCGAGCAATGTTTGCGTGCGTCAATTGCAATTGCAATCGTTCGACCGAATTGGCTCTTGTCTCTTATGTTTAGCGCATTTTTCCGGCTTCTTACTTTGTTGTTACACGTATATCGCCCGCGTATATCGGCATCGTGTGCGCACATCGTAAAAAGCCCTACGTGCACCGCCCAACGATCGATTTTTCCATTTTCTCGAGCGTTGACATCATTTTCTTCACGTTGTATAAACTAATAATAAAATAAAAAGGACGAAGAACCTACGTGAGAGCGTATACGATGTTTCATTGGACATAATAGAAAGAGAGAGAACACACACACACACACACGCACACTCGGTTCACACGCGAACCGAGTTTAAGTCCCTCGGATTCGAATTCGATATGAAAAATCCCGTCCATTCAAATAAGACGACAACGTGTGCGAGGATGTGGATCGTGTATATTCGTAGCAAACACACACGCAACAAGCTCCATCGACCAAGTAGATTTTCAATATCCCGTCTCGCTCGCGAATCGCCTTATCGTATGACTTATTGAATACGTTTCGCGAGCGAGCGAAGCTTTTGACGGATTTATCGCGTTTGCTTCGTGTAAACCAAGAAGAAAAAGACGAAACACAACGTGATTCTCCATCTGCTTTTATCTATAAATTTTCTGACGTATGTACATTTTTTTTTATTTCTTTATTTTTTAATAATAATTGCGGAATAAAGTTGCGAGATCGGAAAGTCCGGCCAAGTTTCTTCTGAGAGGTAATCAGATTCCAATTTATATATATAAAAAAAAAAAAGTACATCCTCGACTCTTGCTCCAACTTTAAGAGAGACATCCTGTATAACGTAAATGTATATATACAACCACTGGCAGCTGTATACACATGTATATACAGTCGCGAGCAGTGCCGTCTGCCGGGTCGGATTCGTACTACTCCCGGTGCAGTCACCACCTGGCCTAAAACCGTCGCACATCACTCTCCGAATTTTCCCGTTTTCCGCCGTGGAACTCGAGCATTTTCTCCGGCCGTCACCTGTCAAAGCGACTCGACGCGTAAGTACAGAGGTAATATCGATGTAGGCACACATGTTCGCGTGTAAACACGAGAACTCGGCGGCGAGGAGGTCACCTCTTCCCCTGTACGTCGTCCTTCCGTTGACTGGGACATCCCGAGGATGACCTCGAGGTCGAAGCCGCATCGTGAAGCCAGGTGCGTGAAAGGCGCGTTTGACAGATCGGCGAGTTTTTTTTTTTTTTTTCCTCCGGCGATGGAACCGGCGTGACCCCGCGACGAACAGGCCGAAGAATGGAGGTCGATAACATCGCGCGCCCGCGCAAATCTTGCCGTTCTTCCTCGAGCGCGATAAGGGTGAGAAAAGGGTGCGTGTGGGTGAAAAAAAAATCGAAGTGTTTCACCCGCGAGAGAGTACGACCGGTGAACGCGTCGCATGTAAATTCTGCTGACGGGAAGAATCCAAGGTCGACCCTTTTCGCAGTAGCAGGGCTCCGCGGGCTGGGCTGAATTTTCTCGATATCGATTGGCGAATGTACCGGGCGACGAACGCACTCGTCCAGCATTCGTTCAGAACCTATCCTAGTTGGCGTTCTTTTGGAATAAGGGTTCTTTTTGGCTTCGACGTGATCGGTGCGTTGTTGTTTATTTATAAAACTACTATAATAGTTGTTTCTCTATCTGTGGCGCGATATTCTTCTCGAGAAATTGTGTGAAAGAGTGTGATTGTCATATCTGCGTGCCTTTTCCAGACAGCACACAATATGTATAAAATATTCATAATTATTTGAATATTTTATAAATATTTTTGTGATCTTTAATAGATTATTAAGATTTATCATAAAAATATTTATAAAAATATTAAGAAATATGTATTTAAAAAATATTACTATATATATATATATATATATATATATATATATATTTATTTTTTACTTACCATAAATATTATATAAAATACTTAATCTATATTTTAATAATATATCGAATAAAGTTTTTATAATTTTTTTTTCTTAATGTATACAAAATATGCATAAAATATTTATATGATATCTCTGAAAAAATAAATAATAAAAAGTACTTATGAATATTTATCATAAATATTGTGTGTTGTCTGGGTCTCTGCCATTTTTCGAATTGATGGAAAAATGGACGATCAAATATCGTATTGAAAATAGAATTGATTTTGAGAGATAATACAAAATAGAAATAACGAAATAGAAAATAGCAATAACAACAACAAAAATCTTGGGAAAAATTGCGCGAAGAAGATAACATTCAATTAGTATTAAAATTCTTTTTTTTCATCTGCATTTTCTGTAGCTTGTAATTTCTTTTTCTTTGTCTCTTCTCTTCCAATGACCGGAATAAATACGCTTATTCCATATTGAGTAAAGAAAGTACGATGCACGTAGTACGATTAATAAAATAAAATACGGATCTGAAATATACATTTCCGGTTGATCTCTCCGTTCGAGACGATCCGCCGATTCGTCGAATTGTCGCGTAATTTGATTATTCCTCTCATCGTGTGACGCGTCGCACATGTTTTGGGTTTCGATGTATTGAGTAGCTGGCCCGTCGCGGCACCGTACAACGATCGTTTGTTGCACGTCGCGTGTGCATAGAACGGGAAATGCGTTTCGACGAGATGTGCGCGCTTTCGACAGTCATCATTGGACGCTTCATTGTCTTTCGGTGCAAAAGCGAAAGGGAGGAAATCGCTTCGTTTCGATGGGCGAGCGCGGCGAGATATAATCCGCGAGAGCGAATTTCGCGCTATCGATCGCATTCGTTAATAACGCCATTCAATCGCGGCTATATTGACGCGAAGGTCGTGACGCGCGACGAGAAATATCTTTTCTTTTTATTTATTTTTTTATTATCTTTATTACTTACGTCATTTTTTTTTTTCGCGTCTATTATACTGTAAAAATACCTTTTTTATTCAGCCGCTCTCGTAATCTCCCACGTGGAACGTTATCGCAGTGTGATGTCAATCGTTATCAATCAGTCGGGCGATTTAAAAATGTAAAACGTAGAAACTTTAGAATGGAATGTATATTTCACTCATTCGAGCACATTCTATGTTATATATACATCTAAGAAAGAAATTGTTTTTTAATAAAGTAATATATTTCTGGAATTCAAGACAGTGAGAGGGAGAGAGAGAGAGAGAGAAGAGGAACTCGCACGATCTCGTTGCGAGAAAATGAAATTTTCCTAGAGACAATACGTAGAGCTGGAATATTGGCGTTTGCAATCTCGCTTCCTCGTCGATCAACGCGTTCCGTACACTTCTCGCAGCGCATTACTTCGCATTCCGCGGACATCACGTAACCGGAAGCGTGGGTCATTCCATCGTTTCCTCCTCAATCATCCGCCAGCCGTACTCGTACTCTCTGTTGCACGTTATAGGAAACTGTAATATGAGAGAAAGAGAGATAGAGCGATTGTTTATTTGCTCAATTTAACGACGATGCAATTTTATTAGCCGCTCTGCGGATGAAATAATTGCGGC
>JBCEZX010000043.1:1003555-1042104 GCA_039654345.1 Cataglyphis cursor | reverse complement strand
TATATATCTTCAGATTGACAGGCAAAAAATAAATACGTGGAACAGTGATTTTTTTAATGCGTTCAATGTCCAAAGTAAGATTAGATGATTCAAATGTTATATGTCATCATATGTCATTAGTCATGCTTTATTGGTTTGACTTTTTATTAAATGATAATTACTTTTTATATATATGTCAAAATTAGTCCGAGAAATTTCTATCATAATTGACACAGCACATCTATCTACAACATTATGTAAAATATTCATCCAAATATGTATTATATATGCAAATATTATCGACTCATTTGTAATAATTCTAAATTAATATTGCGAAATTATTTCATAAACAGACATATTATGATTTATTTTTCATGTTACATGCATGAGCAATTTTTTTAAATCAAATTAAATTTATAATTAAATTTTAATTATTTTAATTAGAATCTTTGGGTGAAATATTTAACACGCACATTTTTCGATATCGGAATATATATTGCTATGTAGCAATATAAAAATATATGATATCAAAATATTTTTACATTGAATTATGACGTTAGAAAACTCACAATAGATAGAGATAGAGAAACATTTGCATATTTATAAGGGCGCTTATTATATCCGTATATGATCATGCAATATAAAAATAATATGAATACATTAAAATAAAAAGTGTTAGCGTCAATACGATAAACTATTTTCACGCATCATTATAAGATATATGACGTATTATATTGATCTAGTTACACCGATATATTTTAATATGTATTAAATACTACATTGGTCAATCATAGCCATTCCTTCAATGAAATATCTGTGATTAACTAGTATAGTACTTAATACGCATTAAAATATTATCAGTTTATCAGTGTAAACTAGGCCATTGTCGCTATGATCAATTAACCGAATAAATAATATCAGTGACAGAAATATAATATTTTTAATTTTCTTCTTACAATTCTTACTTTTAGTAATTAATACTTTCGTTCTCGCAAAACAAATACGTTGAATTAAATCAGGCTCTTTTATTATTAACAATGTTTGATAATAATGGATAAAAAGATTGATAAATAAAATTTGTATAGCAAAAATTCCATTTATCTTATATATAATGCGGAATAATAATGCGATCTATATATGTTTCAAGTAGCATAATATATTTATTCTATTTAGCGTCAATTATTTTGAGAATATATTTACAGAATTATTCATGTAGAATATTCTAATCTTTGTAGACTATTGTCTCTACAAAAAATATATAATATATAAATATATAAATATAATATTCTAATCTTGTAGAATATTGTCTATATATAGTATATTTTAATCTTTTAAATTTATTTTAATCTATGGAGAATATTTTAATCTATGCAGGATATTTTAATCTTTGTAAAATATTCTAGTATTAAAGGAATAGCTTATAAATCTGCTTAAACATCTGCTTATTATTTATAAATCTGTTCATATTTCAAATTGGTAGAACACTTGTAATAATGTATATTGCATGCAAATATAATTCTTTTGTTAAAGCGATAACATTATTAGCGCATTATAAGAATTATTAAATCAATATTTTATTATCGAGAGACTTGCGTGGAATATAAAGAGACGTGCATTGTCAACAAGAAGAAGAAAAACGGAAAAGAAAGAAAAGAATATCTTTTTCTAATTATTGTTTCAATTTTTGTCTCTGCACTTTATTAATTGGATACGCGCGAGAATGCAGATAAAAAATATTATAAGCGATTATACATTTTCATTATGACTCTTAAATATAAAAAACTGTTTATATGTGTGTTTCTGTAGACGTAGACTGTTAGCAATTTTGCATTGAAGATCTTGTTATTCATCATTTTTTTGTCGGTATCAAGTAATTTGTTCACTGTTGCCATATCACACTAAATCACACGCGTTTTTATCCTTTTTCTCTCGTATATCACGTTAAGAAATGTTACGAAATATGCATATACATAAATAAATTTACATAATAAATAATAGTATGACAGCAATAATTTTTAATTCTTTCCTTCAACAAAATAAAATACAGTCTAACGTCCACTACATTTTATATGGAGCAACACGAGCGACTGTGTGAGAAAGATAGAGAGGGAGATATAGTGAAAGGGAACTGATAAAAGCTTGCACACAACGCAGTATTTGCGCGTTCAATCTCTCTTTTCTCGTGTAATTACTCGGATAATCTTCAATCTCAAATAGTCGCGCGATCGCCGTAGCTATTGAATAAACGCGGGAATGTCACCGAAGTGACAGAAAACGTACGAACGCGTGAGCTTTCGCGTGAATTTTAATCAAACGAAGATGACACACCTCGCTCACGCCGCTGCGACGTCCTCTCCGGATCGCCGTCCCAGAAGTGCGTGAGCTCCATGGGATCGAAGCTGCATCTCTCACGTTCACGTCGCAGATCCGCGTTTATCGTCAGCATTCTCGCTCGTTCAACTCGGTTCTACTTTGCGGAATAATGTGTCACACGTTCCAAAGCATTCGCAAATATATCCGCATGAGCTACTACCGGCTATACTCTTGTACGCGATCGCGGCACGATGACGAACGAACCACCGAGCAACCACGAGCAAACTGAACACTACTGACACTACTGTACGCGCCGTGTCTCACCGTGTACGCTTCATTCAGTCTCTTCCCTCTTCCTCGAACTGACAGACACACAAACAAGGCACGATGCTAACGACATCTCGTCATAAATTTACAATTTAGTATAAAGACTCGGACGAAATATAGATAAAACAGCTGCAACGTGCGGATAATCCAGCTGTTATATCTAAAAAGAACTCTGTATTTTCAAGAGATATGATATATAATAGATATATAAAAAAATTTTTAGGGAAAAGGATATTAAAAATTTTATTTCTTAAAAAGACTGAAAAATTTTATTATAAAAATATATAAAACAAAATACAAAATATTTATTACATGATCCTATATTTATTATCTGTATCTGTCACTGCTATTGATTCTTCGCACACGCCATAGAGCTCTTCAGAATAACATCTTCCATTGCGTATCTAATTTTAATGAATGTTCTTTTAAATTCCAAACCACATCCTTTAGACAAGCGGAAATCGACCAATACATTTCCATCCATTTCTATAAAATTAGCTTTAAAAACGAGTGGCATTTTTCGTCGATCTGTCGTCGAAATTGTGAGCTACAAATAATTTACTATATCATTATGTTTCTTTGATAAATCAAGTTTATTTCTGAATTCTATCTTCCTTACCACATTAAACTCATTAACACGATAAACATAATTTTCCTTCTCGCAATATCTTATTAGTCTCTTTGCAATATCCTCGCATTCTATCTTAACAAAGAATCTAGTCATTCGGCGGACTAACCTTTGGAAAGAATTTTGCTGCAAGTAGAATATGAAATTATAGGATTATTTATGCAAGATAATATATAATGCGGTACATTATTTAATAAAGTATGTTGTACCTGACTGGGTTGTGTAAGTGCTTGTAATTGTGTACATAATAAAAGATCTTCCATATGAGCAGGTTGGGAAAATGAAAACGCTGGGCGCTCATCTAAATTGAATTGAATTGTATTACCATTATCCGTTCGAGGGAATTCAGGTTGTGACAAACAAACATTTCTTAAACTTTCATCCTCTGTAGATGCTTTATTCAAGTGACTTCGTGTATCTACTTCATCACCTATAAATTATAGATATTTTATTTATAACGATATCTTATGTGGGAAATGTAACATCTATCAAGATTTTGCATAAAATTATTAAAGTTTTAATTATATTATTTTATGTAAAACAACTATTTACATATACCAGTCTAGGAGTACATGCCAATGCTCTTTGCTTTGGTAATCTAGCTTTATGATGCTTGATTAAACTCATAGAGCTGTATTACCAAAGAAAAGGCAAGAGCTTCATTGATGATAAAACCATATACTGTGTATGTGCATCTAATTAATTAACATAAAGCAACTTACACAGAAAAGAAGCAATAAGAATTCGTTGTATGCAGTATCCACTAAATTAGGTACCAAGTTACTTTGAGTAATTTTATTAATACTCAGAGTCACTCAGTACCTGACTGAGTAAACACTATCCTATGGTCTCTATAAATGTTAGTATATAAGTATTAACAAAAATACACTTATACTAGATATTTTAAACTTTCTACTGATCTAAAAAAACCTACCTTTAACAAAGCTTGTAACAAACCATCTATGTTGTTTAATGTCTGATATTTTGTATCTCGCAGAAGGCGAATCCACAAGGATTTTTCTGATTAATGATAATGACGAATTGTCCAGTTTTTTCCATGGTGTGAGAGACATATATTTCCGTTCTTTCCATGCAACATATTCGGGACACTCTGCCAAGGGTTGATCCCACGGCAGTTCTATATTTCAGACATGGACCAGTTAAAAACTGAGAAATGTAAATTAGATATTAGATATTTTAATAGGTTTTACATTTGAAGGCACATTGACTTTTATGTTACAATCATATACTTGCAATTGTAAAATAATAATAACAAATTCCAACTTTGAATAACTTTATCAAAATAAATTAATTACATATAATTGTAATAAATCTAGAGATATAAAGAATAATATTAAAGTCATAAATAGCCTTCATTATTTTCTTTTTGTACAGGATGTTTTAAAAGTAAGTAACAAAATTTCTTATTTCATTATATTTACTGAAATTTAATATATTGATTCTATTGCAAAGCCAATTAAATTTGATTATATATATTATTATTTACTTTTAACAAAAAAGTATACCTACATTGGGCAAACTCCATAGTAAATATAAAGTGTTTATATCTTAGAAAGGAAGCGTTTCTAGATCATATTTATATAATCTTTTCTTATACTTGAAACAAATAGAATATACTCCTAAAGTTTGGTTACCTATTCCTAAAACATCCTGTATATTCATATAGTTTTATAGAAGAAATTTACCTCCAGCCAGTAAAGCCAAAAGAATAATTCCACAAGACCATACATCCGCAGGTTCTGCATGATACGGTCGTACTAATACCTCTGGTGCGACATAAGGTAACGTTCCACATTTTTTTTCCAATAAACGTTCTTTCCCTTGCATACGAAATATTGTTGCTAATCCAAAGTCACTTATCTTTAAATTATCATTATCATCTAAAAGTAGATTCTCCGGCTTAAGATCTCTATGTGCAACTCCTCGGCTATGTAGATATTCTACTCCAGAAATTAATTGTCTAAAATACTTCTGTGCTTCCCATATTGGCATACCGATATCAGGTTCTGTAAAGATTATATTCAACATTTTATATATTTCTTTATGCACTAAAATATTTCATAAAATAGCTTGTACATTGTATATTTTTACATCATTAATTCTTAATTAAATCTTACCGATCCTGTCAAATAACTCTCCACCTGAAGCATACTGCAAAAATATATATTCCATGTTAGGCTCGCTGCGCTTTCCAAAATACTGTATAATATTAGGATTTGACATCATACGATGAATAGCAGTTTCCTTGCGAACTGTCTGACTTGCATCTGGATGTTTCTCTATGTCAATCATTTTCATAGCAACAACTTCGCCTGTAGATTTGTTTATGACCAGTCTGACTCTGTAATTAGTCACATGGAATAAATTGTAATTACATACACAATATTTTATTATCTTAAATAACACATTTTTCTAACTAAATATATAAACTCTTGTTGCCTATAAAAATCTGGAGATAAAAAAAAGTAGTATCAAATTGATTAAAACTTCCTATTAACAACCACATGACGAATACTGGAACACATCTAGCTCGAACAATGGGAACAATGGATCCTTCGAGAATCGCAAACATATTCGTCGAAACAAAGTAGAAATATAAAAATCATACATAAAACAAGAAGACACTTACTCGCCATAGGCTCCTTCGCCCAAAGTGTGGCCAAAAAACCAGCCGTCCACGAACTCGATCATTCCGGCATGCCTTTCTTTATTCGACGCGACGAAACGTTCACGGGTCGGCCTTTCGGGCTCGCTGCGCAAAATAATTGCGTATTTCGTGTACAGACGACGATCTTAATCGTCGCCCCGAGAGAGGCGAATCCGCGAAATCGAAAATACGTCGGACGCGGACGAAAGGACGTTCGCGGAAAGGACAGCTCGGCGCGCGCGAGAGCGAGTCGGCTGTAACGGCCGACAGGATATATTCAAAGCACGTGGTTACAGCGGGTTACATGGAGGAGTCGTGTCGCGCGACTTCACGCGGAAGCCGGCACGGCGCGAAAAATTATCATCGCGCTCCCCCGCCAATTTATGATGACACTACGAGGCGACGCCGCGTACAATTGACAATATAAATCGCGTTAACAAAAGCCCCGAAAAATTGATACGTTTCTTCCGGAACCCACGAAAATTCGCGCAACTCCGGACCACGCGACAGAGAGAAAGAGAGAGAAGGAATGATGGCTCGAGCGCTGTCGCTACTCTCGATACATTAAGTCCGCTTCGCAATTAAAGTTTATCGTATATTGAAAACGCTCCTTGTATTGGATTGGAAAGCGGGTAATTTATCGATCGTCGATATTTTCTCTCAATTCTTTCTCCTTTCATCGAACACGTCAAAATCTTGCTACATAATTTAGTGTTTAATTGACGATTTTTATCAAATCCTTTTTCTTCATCATTTATTGCAATTTATAAATGTGTACCGCGGTATTAAACTTTGTATGTTTTTCGTATCAACATCATGACGTACTTAATGACCTTACGTTTGTTTTTTCGCAGCCGCACGCGCCCATCTAGCGATCTCTTTGGTCCATGACAGCGCCAACAGCGCTCGACGGTCGTTCTACTCAGTGACAATCTGGCGTCTGCTCCGGTGCATCGTGACTGTCGTTCGCGAAAAGCTGAATAAAATCTTGCGAGCGTCGCGTGACTTTTATCGCTTAAAAGCGAAAGGTCGCACCGATAACATCGCCCTGCTCTTCGCCGTCGACTCGAAGAAAAGCGGAGCGCGTCCCTTGAATCGGAGCATCATCTGCGTGACGCGGAGGAGGCACGCGCGGGCGTCCTTCCGCTCACAACACAGACGCATCTCGGAAGGGACGGTGCGATACATCCCGCTGGCATTTGGCGTCCGACGCGCGAATCGGATCCGTCGTCGCGTGATCTCGTCCTTCTCTCCCTTTCCACCCTTCGAGGAGAATTTCAGCGAAGAGAGAGAGAAACAAAATGGGAACGTTTTGCTACAACTTCGGCAAGTACGCGCTGGTGGCCGTGAGCTTCGTATTTTTGGTGAGTCTCCCTTCGCGTCTCCTCTCTCTCTCTCTTTCTCTTTTTCTCTCTCTCTCTCTCTCTCTCTCTCTCTCTGTCAATCAATACGCGCGCGTTTTCTCTCCATCCGCGGGCGATTTAATTCACTGGGATATCTAAGTCGAAGAAGGCGCGTTTTTCCTTCTCAGCGAGCAGGCGATTTGTCTTTGTTTTATTAATTATGTATTATTTATTAGAGAGAGAGAGAGAGAGAGAGAGAGAGAGAGAGAGAGAATATAAATTTTAATTGAAAAAATTTTGCGAAAGTTTTTTGCTTTTCTTGTAACTCGCAATTGTTATTATTGATACCCTTTCGCTCATATTTTGATTCGATGTTAACTTTATGACATTCAATGATGCATTTATACAGTTTGCAAATGAGAATTTTCACATCATTCACATTTATTGAATTCTTCTCGTCGCGATAGAAAAATTAAATTTTATTATCCATTTCCTTAGAATTTTATTGTTAAAAAAAAAAAAAAAGTGAGAGAAGAGATTTATTTTCCGTGAATACGAATACGAGATGGATTACGAATGCGAGTTGCGTGTGGGTGCGATCGCGTGCGAGACCGAAATATCGATGATGACTTAAAGTGCAGGCCGAAAGTATAAAACGTGGACCGAAGAATCGTTGAAAAGACGTAAAGAGACCTTGGGGAATAATGTGCGCGTAAATTTTCAACGAGATGAACGAGTATTGACTTAACGCCTAATAACACGACCTCTCTCCTACATTATCTCTCTGAGCGCGTTTGACAAACGCAAAGAAATCCGGACATATGTAATTACGAAATATTCATCTTAGGTAAATGCGTGTTTAAATATAGTTTTGTGTAGACTCAAAGACAGAGAGAGAACGAGCACGTTCCTCCTACGAACTTTCGGCCCACGTCGCGGCCCCGTTTCCTTTTCCCTCCTCTTCGTATCTCTCCTCTTTCATCTCCCTTTGTTACGAGTATCGCAGCAAAAGAGAGCATTTTTTGAGATAAAAAAATTAATTAATAGAATTAATAGCGATAAAATAAAAAAAATTATTGATATTAGTAATAAGGATAAAATTATTGATATTAATTTAAAATTAAATTTTTTAATTGGAAGTTAAATGTATTAATTATATTATATAAACATTAAAATTAATTAATAAATTTATTATTTATTTATTTAATAATTTAATATCTTTATCAATAAATTGAAATGTATAAAAATAATCAAATAACCTTTCGATATTGTATTTTGGAAGTATACGTGATGTTTCGTCGCGATGAAATTATGACATTACTTTATCGAGAAGAGGAACGATTGTTTTGACATTTCAGATTCAAGTCACTCCGCGATCGCTATTAGCTCTGATATTAGCTCGTTGGAATCTGTCTGATTCACCGGATCGTTTTTAGTTGTTGTGTACACGCTCTTACATCAACTCCTCTCGCATATACCTAGACTCGCGATGAATAAAAAGTAGGATACAGGAAGTTTTTTCAAGCTACGCTTATGCAACTCTCGGTTATGCATAAATTGAAAGTCACCGCGTTTAGTAAAGTTGGCATTTTCCTAAAATAGAGATAATAAAGATTCTTCTCACATATTTTCAATTATTCGCGATAAAAGCGCGATGCTTAATTAATTACAAATAAATATTTTAAAAGACAATTCTAAAATATCGAAATTCCCGATTCAGCAATTTTGTTTCAAAGTCGTCATTAACATATTAATATATTTTTGCGTTTCTTCAATCTTATCTCCTCGCAAATCGAGACCGTATGTCGTTCCCAATTGCCGCGAGAAAAACATTCTTGACTCGAAAAATTCTTAGCTCTTTTACTTACAGAGAAGATTCTCGTCTACAAATATTTGACTCCACCAAGATTCCGTATTAACATATATTTTTATTCGTATTCATTTACATAAGCTAATTGACTAATCTACTTGAAAACGGTGCGCGTTAACAATCTCTTTTGAGACATGAACTCGGTATCCGGTGAAACGCGCTTTAAGACGCGGCACGCACACAGGAAACCCCATAAAAATCCGCGAGCTTAAATGAGGAGGCTCCGCCACATCTGGCGGACAGACTGTTCCATTGTAAATGTTGCGTCCTCTCTTGTCCTGTCCTGTGCTGGATTTGGTTTGTTAAAGTGGCTCGTTAGCTTTCGTCCCATCCTGCTGGGGTACGCTGTGCGTACTTGAAAAGTTGTACCCTTTGTACTACAGCGTTTCATTGTGAAAGAACTGTCGCGCGAATTCGAGTTTCCCAGAGATAAATTATGAATAAAATTACACGGGCAAACAGGGGTAGAGTATATAAGAATATATCTCCCTAATAGATGTATGATATTTTATTAAGCGAAATATATTTCTTTTACAGATTATCGCGATAGCGGTGATAGTCCTGGCAACATGGATGCTAGCGGACAAAACATTTTTGGTGTCGATTGCTCAAGAAGGCAACAATTACGACGCGGGTCTGTATATCCTGCTCGCCGCTGGGATCCTCATGTTCATAGTCGCCTTCTTAGGCTGCTGCGGTGCCTTAAAGCATTCTCGGTGTAGTCTAATCACGTTCTTCGTCATCATGCTCGTCATTATCGTCGCTCAAATAGCTTTCGCAGGCTGGCTTTACACTCACAGCGATCGTCTAGACGAACTGTTGAGATCTTCCGTGATAAACACTGTTAAGGTAATTTTTCGCCCTGTAATTATTCGATTTATAATTAATCGTATATTAGGAACGTACATAAACAGATTGTGATGTTACATTATCTTTGTAGAGCGAATATGGCACGGTAGAATGTCGTACACAAATCATGGACGCGATTCAATCCGGTCTTGAATGCTGCGGAGCCAGTGGACCTGCGGATTGGGCCGGCAGCAAGTACGCGAGCAAGGATCCCTCTCTTCCAATTAGTTTGACTGTCTCCAGCGACGCCAACAACATATTTAAAGTACCAGAATCATGTTGCAGAGATATAGGGAGTACTGCCTGTGATGAGGGTCGCAACATGAAAATTGCCGGAATTGCGAGTCCTGCGATCTACAACGAGGTAACGCTTATTATATTTTTATATCTCTAATTTTATATCTGTTGTAAAATGTTTTACACGGATATATTATGCACTAAATATCTAGTAAAGTATAAGATGAAAAAATTTTTATTGCAGGGATGCACGCAAAAATTGGTGGACACGTTGAAAGGTCAAACTTATCACGTTATGATTATGGCAATACTGGTTCTGGTCGTCGAAATCATTGGTTTGATACTCGCTTTAATTTGTTGCTGCGAAGCCGGTGCGTCGGATAGATACAAAGCTTAAACTGATTTATCGCATATATCACGTAAGAATCTCTTCGTCTTGCTGAATTCCCTCCCATGTCCCAGTAATGCTGTACGAAAAATATCGAAATTTTATTTTTCCATGCCAATGTGTTTTACATTTGATTATATCGGGTGGGCCGAAATAGCCTCCTAATTGTAAACAAGATATATTGGATAACTATTCCATGGATTGTATCATCATCTTATGCGAATTGGTACGCGTTATTTTGGGACCAATTCAAGATCTTATATATATAATATGATAGCACCATTTTATAACTTTATTTCTTTGTAAATAACTTAATATTGATACGGATGCATTTTACAAGATTGATCTACAATTCTTTATAATGTGCAAAATAATTCATACCAGCATGAATAATATACTATATCGAATTTTTGATTGATTTTAAAAAGGTACAAAGATAAATTATGCACACAGGTATCTTCTTTAAATTGAAATATATAATTATATATATGTAATCTTTATCGAGACATGTACATAAATTTCAAAGAAAGATTATGTCCATGCAAGAAATTGAGGCTATTGGATAAAAAATAAGATAAAATTGAAGAAATATTTGCACCAATTTGAGTAGGCTTATATTTGATTTAAATTAGTGCAAATATAATCATTTGAGATAGTGTATATAAGTCATTCAAAAAAGATTTTTGAGAGCAACAGCAGTACTGTAAAAAAAAGTCTGATTAGATAAATGCTTCCTGAAGATTTTTAATATTGATTACATTTACTTCTACGATATTATCGAATTTCAATATTATCTCGATCCTTATACCTATACATCTGTATATCTTATATATATATATATGTCGATATAATATATATACTCGAGAAGAGAATCTTGATTTTTTTCCACATAGAAGACAGATTAATTGTAAATTTAATGTTTGAATGAGAACGTTTTATATTCTGTTTTTTCGATTACTGCCAAAAAAGAATGCTCTTCTATTATATACAAATATATATTTTTTCTAGTTTAAAGACTTATATATATACATATAAGCATTTAATATATATTTTTCACAAGGTACCTACACATCAGTTAGGTTTTCTTCGGGCCAAAGTAGTAAACCAAACTAGTGCATTGCGTTGATATGTAAAGAGAAAATTGTATTTTAAAGTGAAAATTGCATAATATGAAACAAAATATTATAGAAATATTATTTCTATGACAAAAAGCACATATATTTTGTTGTATCTGACACATTTATCTTAATAGTTTGTGTTTAATATTTTAAACAATATTAAACTGCATTACTATAAGTTCTAATGTTATCTCATTTAATTTCTAATAAATTAAAAGCTGTGTTTTTATTTAACTTCTTACTCATATAGTTTTTAATGATCTGAGTACAGAAATCTCACATTAAGAGATAAATGTATAATGTATATCGATCCTCACGTCTTACATTAGTTAATGTTTTCGACGCTTAATCTCGTGAATCAAAATGAATGAAAAAAACATCAACATACATAGGATATCATCAGATAGCCCCTGATGTACTTTAATCTGCAGCGCAATCGTTATAGTGTCTAGTCTACGTAGAAATGATTAATATTAATGTATCAATTTACTTGCTTTGTCTCATGATATATGTTATATTTTATATATATTATTTTTTATATACATATATTAATAATGCGATTATATTTATATATCTTCTATGAAATGTAGCAGTAACCGTTACCGCCAGTTTTTTAGAAAGTACTGCTTATTCCTCTGTTTACATGAATAGTAATGTGTTTAATTTTTAATTGTAAATTGTATTAATTGCAGCTGATATTATTGTACCGAAAATACTGTCTTTCAGGCAGCGTTTTATTAAAGTATCAATATTTTTATACCATTATAAAATAAGAGTCTAAATAGTCTTCGAATCTTTGTGTCATATTTGATATGCTATATAATATATGTGCTCTTTCTTAATTTCATTTTTATTAATAGTCATGTGATTGATTATATGCAATGATTTAAAGGTGCATTGCATATTATAAAAATTGAAATACACATTTAAATATTTGATGTACATTATATAATTATTTATAATTATATAATGTACATCAAGTATTTATAATGTACGGATTATTGTAATTTTAAAGATTTTTGCACAGTGTTGATTATGAAAAAATAAGCAATAATCTAAAAATTTTTGTTTGGAAATTAAGTTTTTGGTCATTTGGCCACTCTGATAATTGTCCCGAGCGAAAATCCAAAGAGATGATTAAATTAGAGGCTGCTAAAATTCGTCATCAAATCAATTGTTAAATCATTGTGACTCGATATATATTCGCCGTTTAAATAAAACATAAATAATTCTATAAATAGGCAACGAAATTATTGATGTTATATAAAAAAAATTTAAAAAGTGTAATTGTTGTTTGTATGTAAAAAAATACGAAACGGCGTGTAATAGCAATACGTATTTTGACTAAAGATCGTACAATACTCTTTCGATTCTGTATTAATATTTGTATACACGCACAAACGCGCACAGATACGTATGCACATATGTATCTACAATTTTTTTTTTACAAATTTTTGATCAAAGTATTTTATTATCGATTATATTGCAAGTTTATATTTTTCAATCTTATATTTGTACACATCACATTTAAGTGTTGTCTGCCGTTTAATATAAGAGATAAAAATACTAAATAAATCTATAAATGTAAAATTTTATTACACTTGCGCGTGCAAGAATAAAGCGTAAAATTCTGATTGTAACGATAAAAAGTTTATTTGCGCTCTCTCTATTATTATACATTATGAAATTGAGACAATTGTATTCCACGAAAGGACTTCCATTTTGCATACACTATATATGCAGTTCTCTACAAATAAAGATACTACCTTTATAGTGTTTTATGATTAGTAAATTATGTAAAGAATGGCGAATAAAACATTTACGGATATTAATAACCGACTATTTCTCGAGTTGTCTAATTGTTTATCAGAGTTTGTCTTTTTCTTTGCTGGAATTCTTTATAGAATATAAGAACATTATGGACATATTCCATAATATATTTATATACATATATCGAATTTTATAATACAATATATGAATAAATATATATGGATTTTTTTTCCTTGATGTTTTTATAACTTGTACAACGATTATTTATGAAATTTGAGAAATGTGTTATAAGAACAATTAATATTTAGATAATAATTTTCACTATACTGTAAATGAGAAAAGAAAATAAAGTTGGAGTTTTTAAAATTTCAAATTTGAAGTTTTTATTTGTATTACCTCTTTTGCCTATCATATTTCCGATATCTCAGAATTTAAATTTGTGTAAATATCGGTAGAAAATCAAATAAGGTTGGTCCTGCAGGGAGAGTTTTTTAGCGGGTGCGAGTCCCGCATATCCCACCGGACCGGCCGGTGGGAATGCATAATGCATTTTTCTCTTCCTTCGCAAAAAAAAAAAAAAAAAAAAAATCGGATACATTTGCGTATTTTGAAGCTTTAAATTTTTTGTAAATTTTGGTTTATGCTACCTCTTTGCTGATTATATTCTCCTGATACTTTTACGGATTTTAAAGCTTCAAATTTTTGCGCTTTTTAAAATTTTGGTTGTGCCACCTCTTCTCTGATTATATTTTCCTGATACGCCACCTCTTTGCTGATCATGTTCTCCTGATACTTTGCGGATTTCAAAACTTTAAATTTTCGCGCTTTTTAAAATTTTGGTTTGTGCCACCTCTTTGCTGATCATGTTCTCCTGATACTTTGCAGATTTCAAAACTTCAAACTTTTGCGCTTTTTAAAATTTTGGTTTGTGCCACCTCTTCTCTGATTATATTTTCCTGATACGCCACCTCTTTGCTAATTATGTTCTCCTGATACTTTTGCGGATTTTAAAGCTTTAAATTTTCGCGCTTTTTAAAATTTTAATTTGTGCCACCTCTTCCCTGATTATATTCTCCTGATACGTCACCTCTTTGCTAATCATGTTCTCCTGATACTTTACGGATTTCAAAACTTCAAATTTTTGCGCTTTTCAAAATTTTAGTTTGTGCCACTTCCTTGCTACTTATGTTTTCCTGATACGCCACCTCTTTGCTAATTATGTTCTCCTGATACTTTTGCTGATTACAAAGCTTTACTTTCTTGCGCTTTTTGAAATTTCAGTTTGTGCTATCTCTTCGCTGATTATATTTTCCTGATACTTGAATCAAAGGGATGCAGTTTTAGAAATTCCAAAAAGGAAACATTGGTAAAAAAATATTATTACAAAAATATATAATTAACAAAGAGATATGTGTAGCACGACGAGATGTGTGGGAATGGATAGGTTGGTTCATTAAGAAGACGTATGCGTTTTGTATTAATAATGCAATTTATTAGATTTTTAAAAATTACAAAACATATTTTACAAACTATTATCGATTCTCTTATACACACATAATATATAAATAATATATAAGAGTATCAGATATCTTACAAAATCTCAAAGCACATTAACTCCTAGTGGATATTGCAACATATGTAAAATGAAGACATTCTTTTTACATAATGTGCATTAAACACTAAATAAAAATTATTCTTAAATACTAAAAATAATATGATTTTATATTTTACATTTGTATGTAAAAATAGATTGATATATACATATATATATATCGGGTATTAGACGCAATCGCTTTCGCTGTTACATTTTGTACACACACGCACATTCACAATCATCATTTTTATTATTATACAATAATATACACTGGCATTTTATTGCGCGTATACATATATCGGATATCAGACAATCAAATGCAATCAAATACAATGTGATTTTTCTTGATTAAATCAACTGTTTTGTGACATTGTCTATTCCTGCATTACCAATAATTTCTCTGCCGCAATAATCATACTATGATAATATATGTAGTATAAATATATCTCACTAAATAATTCTATCAATAAAAGATAAGCATTTCAACTGAATGGCTCATGAAAAAAAGCTGATTGATGATATTTTGAAAACGTAATGAGAATTTTATCTATATTACATATATTAATCAGATTCTAATATTATATAGAATCATTGAAAGAAGAATTAATCAAAAATATTTTGTGAATTGAATGCGTCCAAAAGTGCAATACAAAATTGAAATAATAAAAATTCGTACTAGAATTGAATAATTAATATTGTACAACAATGCGTCAGATATTTTAAATTGTAATACAATGAAAGTAAAAATAGACAATAAAAGAGAAATATTTAATAAAATATTTAATAAAAATATTTAATGAAAATATTTAATAAAAATAGAATAATAATTAATAAAAATAGAATAATGGAAAGAGATAACTTAATAAAAATGTCTGTAGTGTAAAACAATTCCAAAATTGAATTCTTCATCGAACCCCGTTCGAATTATACTTTACATAGTTGACGCTATACAATACGCACTTCTAATCGCGAGTCCTCATCCGTGTACACGTTGCAAGTCGTTAATAACGATGAGCTCAAAGCGAAACGAACGAAACGAGCGAGCGAGCGATCGAGTGCGAAAAGGAAGAAGAAGAAGGGAAAGATCGGAAGAAGGTGATCGCACAAGGAGAGCGAGAAAGCGGAGGGACTGAGGAGTAATGGGGAAGGCCCCATTGGAGGGGGCCGGTTTGCATGCACCTGGGGGCCCGCAAAGGGGCCCAGGAGGAGGGGGCGCGGGACCGCAGGTGCGGCCGGGATGAAGCACGGCCGAGCAATGCTGTGCGGTCCGTCGTGGCGCGGAGAACAGGAGCGTCCGCTTCCTGTCCTTCCTCTTCTCCGAGAGTGCGCCGCTTTGCATGTTACATCGCGTCTCGCCGCTTCCGAAAGTGCTACGTACGGGACGATCGCGTGGGACGACGATCTCTCTCTCTCTCTCTCTTCTGGACTCCGAAATTTTTTCGGGCGAGTTATCGAAACGAGGTGTGTGCTTCTCTGGTCGGTGTTGTTCGAAACAGATCTCTCTTTCGCAACGTGAAACGCACAGTTCGACGGTGTACTCCTTGTCTCGAAGTGAGTACGGTGAGTTTCTTTTTTCCTTCGGCGTGCGGGAGGAATAATAAATGAGATATCCTTCTCTTTCAATACTTAAAAATTTCCTACACGGCTCGGTGGATGATGAAATCAGAAGCGCGCGGAGCGTGTAATCAGATATCGGAGCAATAAACGTCTGCCTTGGCTAATTGTATCAAAACGAAATTGTTTTATGAAGTGGGTACCATCGCGATACAAGCACGAAATTTTTCCGCGTTATTAATTAATTAATTTGGGCGCCGATTGAAGAGGGAACAGTCGTCGATTTTATTTAAAACTCGGAAAATAAAATTGATTTGTTTTTTACGTCTGTTTTTGTTTGTGATTATCAATCGGGGCCGATTAATACACCGATAATTTTGACGTGTTTTTTGTCAATGCCAATGCTGCCAAGTGTAACCGTGCCATGGTCACATATCACGTCGCACGCGTGATATATTCCATCTCGTCTGTATAATGTCCAAAAGAGTCTAGCGCGAAGGCGATTTTCCTCTTGCTCGACATCACCTATCGCGTGGGTGAGCCAGTTTAACATTTTTTTTTCCGAGTCGAAGATATGGTTGAGCGACCTACTTGGAAATTAAAACTTTAAATTGTCGACAGATACGATGGTGCGATATCGGAGTGAATTTATGATCTAAATATCCTCTGTGTTTGAAGTTTTTAATTGTTATCGAGCTGTGAAGCGATTTAATATTGCTTGCGAGTCTTGCTTGTATCGATTATATTAAATATAAAAAGGAGGCCTCTCTCCTCTCATTTTTTTATTTTATTATTTTTATTATTTTAAAATAGCTATTAGTTTGACGATTGCACGTATGACTCTTTATATGAATTTATATTTGTAGATAAAGAACGTGATATGCGTGAAGATCTTCTTGGCTGATAAATCCCGAGTGTCACATTCAGTCGAATGCTCATAAATGTAAGCCCGAAATCACTCCCATAAGATCGTCTGAACGTCATCGTCAACAGTCACGATGAGAACCATCCTTCTTTGCACGACATTCTTACTCATATCCGTGTCGATCGCCGGATCGATCAACGATTGCAACGATCCGAATTTTCACTCTCTGGAGACATCGGAATCGTCTAAGATTGAGTGCGGCCCGGCTTTTAAAAATCTCTGTCACTGTCTGAGAACGTGCTACGACGGCCATCATCAGTACGTCGTGAATTGCACGAATGCAGGCTTCCATGATACGTCCCCCCTGGCGCATCTTCCCAACGACACGCAAGTGCGTAGCATAGATAAGATTAAGGAGACGTGATGTACATGGCGTAACGTTGTCTTTTTTTCTTTCGACCTATTAGGTGCTCATCTTTACGGGAAACGAGCTGCAGGAACTGCCATGGAACGTATTCGGCACCCTGGACAGCCTGCCGTATCTGAGGGTGATCGACATGTCGCACAACAAGATACGCGAAATCCGCGGCAAGGCCTATCATCATGTGCAACACGTTGAGCGTCTCATACTCGACTTCAACGAGCTCTCCTTGGACCCCGCGAGGAGCCATCCGAGAGTGTTCTCCAATTTCGTCTCCCTTCTGGAGCTGCATCTGACCGACGCTTTCGAGGACGGTCCACCGAGGAATCTGGCGTCGACGCTTCACGATATCTTCGTCAACAGGTAAAAAAAAAAAAAAAAAAGAAAATAAATATGTGAAAAAAAGATGTAACATTTATTTCTAATTTATTTTTTTAGTAATCTCACGAAATTGTTAAAACTTCACGTGGAACAAAACGAGATCTCCGAATTTCGAGACGTCAACGTATTCTGCGATCTACCGAATCTCCTGGATCTTTACCTTGGCGATAACGCCCTGAGCGCGCTCCACTTCAATCTATCGTGTCTACACAATCTGCGCTTCTTGGATCTTCGACGAAACAAATTCACGAGGATTCTCGAACGCGATCTCCATACCATGGACAATCTCGCTAAGCACGATCGATCTGTGACCGTGGATTTTTCCGGTAATCCTTTCGAGTGTTCCTGCAAGCTCAATCCGTTCATCAAGTGGATAAAAAGGACGAGGGTGTTTGTTCGAAACAAGGCTAGCTTACAGTGCTACGAAGGTACTTCTGAATATTAATTGTTTTTTTTTTTTTTTTACATACGGGATCAAAATTTACGTTCTTCTGCTTCTTTTATTAGGAAATGCAAGTCACGTCTTTCACGAAACGAAAAATTGTACACCGAAATTGCTAACTTCCACCCGACGAGGAACAACGGTGCTACTTTGCTTCCTCTCGATGGTGCTGATCGCTCTAGTATGCGCTCTGGTCTATCTACAACGGACGAAACTCCAGAAGAAGATCGAGCCAGTGCTCGATTCAGTCAGCAAGAGAGTGCGATATACCTCGATAGCGAACGGTGATGTTCGCGAAGATGTATGAAGGGAAAACTTGTACTTGAAATAAAACATTTTTATTTCGTTAAGAGACGAGTTTGCGAACTCGTTCGTCCGTCCCATCCAATCTCAAGATTAAAAGCAATGGACGAGTTAAAGATCGCAAGGTGCTTTACGTGTAAAATTCTTTGTACAATGTTTTCGGTCGTAACGGTATCACGTCATTTTACACTAAATTAAGCAATTCGTGTGTCGCGGTGTACCGTTCGACGTTATGCGCGTTCGCAGCTGTGCATGAAATTGGGTGACGTATTTTTAGATATTACATGAAATCACTGAGTGCGATATTATAAAAATAATTATAATTAACAACATGGCATTTTACTTAATTTTGTGATGTATAATCTGTTTATAAATAAATATTATTTATTACGATTCTTTCTCCGTTTCTTCCTTGAAACTATTGTCTCAACGTTTCATAGATGACATTTATATCAATACGTTTGTAGATAAATTTGTAGCAAATAAGCGGATTAGTCAAGCGCGAATTAAATTCCTGGGATGTGCGTAGGTGTTAGGGTCCGGCAAATGCGACCAACACGATTTTGCCTTCTTATCATCGGCTATCGGTGCGTCGACACCTTAGCCAAGATTAGATACCGCGCACATTACAGAGTACATTTCAAGCTGCCTTAATGATTGCTACTTGCTCGAAACAGCAAAGAGCGTCGCGTTTGAGAATTTTTTACCGTTTTTATCATTATCATTTTTCGCACAAATTTGCATTGAGCTTCGCTTATTGTCTAGCGCGAACGCAATCGGAAAAATGTCGCTCGTTGGGCGACTTCGTCTCGACGAGATTGTCAGCTCATTCCCGGAGCTCGGACCGACAGCTCCAGATGGTGGCTACTCATGGTTCGTTCTCCTCGGTGTTATCTTCATTCAGGTTGGATTTTATCAATGATTGTACTTCAGTGATTACGAAAGTTGTGTTTTTACTTATTGTTAAACATTAGATGTCATAATCCTATTCAATCAGCTCTTGTCATTCTTTGTTAAAGTTATAAAAGCAATAATTAAATAAATAAAATAAATTTAATTAAATAAAATTAATTATCAAAAACGGAAATGCGATCAATTCGATACGATACAGGGTAATCAAAAATATATGCTATATTTATTATCAAAGTGTTTTATCTTTACTCTTTGTTCATGCGCACAAGTCACGACGTTTAATAAAAACGCCAAAAACATTGGAGATATAAAATAATTTTGTTCCAGATATGTTTGCAACATAAGCTCGTCCGACCAAATCAAACTCTATGATCTTTCATAATATATTATTATATATAATAAATAAATATCTAAATAATTGCCTAATTATTTTGATGAATGAGTAAAGAATCCTTGATACTGTTGTGCCTATATTTCTCGACGCCCTGTATAACACGTCTATTAAATTACTATTGTATTGAAAATATTAAAATATTTTTATAAAATATATATATATATATATATATATATATATATATCCTGGAGTATATAAATTAGTTTTTACAAGTTGTAAAAAAAATTTGTTTGCAACTTACACACAGATAACTGTGCCTAGTGTCTTGTCAATGTACGGCATAGTGCTGGGATATTTAACGACAAACACATTCTACTTCGACTTGTGGAGCGCAAAAATCACCCTGACGCCGATATTGTTCGTCGCCTTTTGGAGTCTGGCAGGTAGTTATTTGGCGTATAGTTCATCTGTGTCTTAATTCTAATTCTCGCTCACGATCTTTTAGATCCATGGACGAAAACGATCACAGGTCTGGCATCGATACCGCGGCTGGTCGGTCTGATCGGTGTGATCCTTCTCACCACGGGCGTCATAGCTTCCGGATATTTGGCGACCGGTGGAGCGGGCGCGTATCTGGCCAGTTTGAGCGCCGGGGCAGTGATGGGCATAGGAGCAAGTTTCGTGATCGTAGAGAGCGAAACT
The DNA here is from genome assembly GCA_039654345.1 of Cataglyphis cursor. Lineage (NCBI taxonomy): Eukaryota > Metazoa > Arthropoda > Insecta > Hymenoptera > Formicidae > Cataglyphis > Cataglyphis cursor. Next base: position 1,021,106 of record JBCEZX010000043.1, on the reverse strand, counting down.
GTGTTGCGGAAGCACTTCAGGGTCAGGTTGCCGCTGGTGCTGATGCTGAAGAACGTAGCCGCTTCCATTGGTTTCACGATCGTGCCGGCACTCATGCACTTCTTACTCGTGGAAACCGAACTGAAGAGCGGTATTCTATTAATGACGATTGTCTTCATTCCCACCGCCTTGGGCACGTTGACCCTGCGCTCCCCGCCACCGCGGCGAGCATCTCCTTACAGGTGACGGGATGGGAACATTTTTGTCCTATCTCCAGATGACTTAAATTCGCTCGTTGAGAGTACATATCTTTAAATACAACAAAATTGTCCCATGAAATTTCTGTTGGAGATGAAATAATATATTTTAATTGCACATTTTTTAACATTTTTATAATAACTTCCAGTTTTAAATGTATGCTATATACTATACTGATGGATCATGTAATACTGATGAATCATGTAATACTGTCTTCGTTAACACAGATTGCTTTTGCCAACCGATGAAGACAATGAATTAGGCATCAGAATATCTCCGGACAGAGAATCAGAGTCAGAGCAACAGAATAAAGGCGTGGACAACGCCGGCTACGAGAACAGTGACAAACGTAACGCCGAGCCACTATTTAGCGAGGTAAACAGTATCTATGCGTATCAGGAATCGGACGAGGATGTCCTCTTCAGCAATCCGACCGTGCAATTGAACAGCAAATGGAAGCAGGAGTTTCACGTGGTTCGCTACTTCCGGTTCTGGGCAGCCGCGGTGACGTGGATCGGGATGAAGGCCGGTTCGCTCTACTTCTGGATCCTAGTACCCGCTATATTTGTGCAACAAACCGCAGAGTCGTCCATTTTCTATTCGGACGATTGGGTGACGTTGCTGGTAGTCGCCGGCCTCGGCTCTTTTGTCCCCAGTATCGCCAGCTGTTGGTCCATCACGACCACTGCGCAGTACAGAAGGATATATTTCGGAAGCGCTTGTTGGCTCGGCAGTATTATTTTGTTAGGTACTTTTCAAATATATCCGGATTTTTCCAACATTATCTGATAGTATCTGAAAATCATTTATTCTCTTATATAATATTACTTACTAATAATTGATTATATTTTTTAACATTTGATAAGCGACATTTAGTTACAATAACACTTTAGCTACAATAACAATTTTCACCAATGTCTTATTTGTAGGCTTATCTTATACGACTAATTACTACTGGTTTCTGATATGCTCGCTACTTGGCGGAATTAGCATCAGCAGTTTGCTCACCTGCCAGGACTTAACATTGTGCGATGTGCTGGGAAATCAATTCGCACATCGCTCGCATAAATTGTTCTCCACCTTAGTCGGATTGGGTGTGCTGACCTTCTGCTTCGTGCATAGTGCGTATTTTATGTAACATCGAGAAATTTATTGTCTTCTTTTTTTTACAAAAGATTTTACAGAGATATTTCTTAGATTTGATACGCAACGCGCATATAATAATAATGAGAGAGAAAGACTCGGGCTTTGGTTTCTCGATTTATCCGCTAATTTGACATAATATAATTACAGATGAAAACATATGCCTGCGCGCGGTTGCGTTGCTGCAGTTTCTCGGCGGATGTTATTGGACCGTACCGCCCGTTTGGGAAATCGTACAAGCGCGGAGGCTTAGAAACGGTTAATCCCGTTATAAAAAGAATCATGAGTCATACTCTATGTTCCGCCATATAGAAATATTTACAAGGCGTTGATGATGAAAGTCACAATGTGATTGATTCCTTATAATGCCTTTAAATAGTAAAAAATACTCTCTTATAGAATAATCTTAAGAATAGATGTGCGCTCCGTACAATGCAAATTGTGTAATTGTGAAATAATTATTTAACTTAGAGATGAGGCGCGAGATAGAACAAACTGTTTTTAAATTATACAATTGTTTACGCGTGATCGCAATAAAGTGTCTTTGGAGAATCTTTATTAAAATATTCTTTTTAATCTCTTCAAATATTAACAATGCACATTATGGTATTATCACACTGACCTCTCTTACATGCTCTTATTGATAAATTTATGCTATTTTTATTTATCCTGCAAATCTTTTTATTTGGTAAGAAATACATGCATTCGATTATATTCTCCACGTTAAGCGCTAGTTATATATTACGGAGTGCGATGCTCTAATATAACTGCCATTTATTAAAAGATAGAATTATATCACAAGAAATATGCAAAATAAAAACGGAATCCCGTGAAATCATGCACACACATACCGTTTTCCTTAAAAAGTAAATATAAAAAACTCGATACTCTTAAAGTTTAATATGCGCTACCGATTACAATTTAACTGATAAGAATCACGTTATGACTAAATAGGACGAAATCTAAAATGAAGATGAAAATGAAGATTGCGCTTACACTTTCTTTCTCTCGCGTATAATAGGGTTGTATATGTAATAAAACGCCTAATTTATTACGTATAATTTTCAATAATTTTACAATAATTATCTAATTTATTGCATTTATAAAATTGCATTCATTCACGCCAGATCAGTATACCGCTATTTTACTCTAAGCTATGCTAAAATTATATAATTTTAGAATCAACAATTATTAGAATCCTTTTAAATATTTGTATAACCACGACATCGATAACTATATGAATAAAACTGTTGTTATCCAAAGAATTCTCCGAGTCCTCGTATATTCTATTCATGATTTCTTATCACCTTTTCATCATTGCCAGTTGCTTAAATTACTCTCGCCTTCTTTTGGCGACACATACGCATACGTATCAAATAGAGAGATATACAATAATTTAGTTAAAAATTTATATCTAGAAATTTTTTTATATACTCACAAAGACATTTATCTTCCAGGATCGCGATAAGCTTATTCATTGCAATTAAAAAATGTAAGAAATCGATAATTTCAAGTAAAAGCTAAATTTTTGATTGAAAATTCAGCATAAAAATTTCATTGTTATAGATTTCCTTGTTTCATATATAAGCATTATACAGAATGTTAAAAAAAAGTTCTTAAAGAACAAATAGTAATAGACTTATTAAATTAAAAAAAATGTCTAATCAACATAGATAGAAAATCTAATCTGACCAGAGATACAAGTTTTTCTATCTAAATCCGAAATCTTTTTTTAATATATTCATTGTAATACTGCCTTACTTTGCTACACCAATGAATATATATATGTATATAGTATCCAACCTGTTTTTTACAAAACTATTTTACTAATTATCTACAATAGCATTTCTCTCTTTCACCACATAAAGATTTAAGAAATTTTTCGAAATGAAAATTATACAAAATGAAAGTATCATAAATTCATTCATGGAAAGGAGACAGTCAAACGATAGAGACAATCGTAAAATTCTATTTCAAACCTGGGCAGTTGAAAATGAGGAACGTTGTGCAAGAATATTAGGTTTAACCTAATTCCGGATCCTTATCTATCGCTGTGCTAGGTCCGGGATTGTCGCGTGCTTTCGACAAGAAGCCATTGGTTGTTCGACTCGGATGCGGCTTCCAACTTATTGGTCGCGGATGATTCAACTCATCGTATTCCGACTCGTTGTTCTGCTTGATCTCATCATAGACATGTTCGATTTTCTTACCATCCATCTCATCGATGCTGTGATAAACATTCAAGTTTGGATTTCCCATATCAGCATCCTTGTTCTTGAGATCGTAGTGCAGTCCGTATGCTCCTGAACAAAATACAAAGTTATTTATACACACGCATAAAATTTTATTTATCTCGTCGTTAATAAACATGTGATACCTTTGCAGTCGTCCTCATCATCGGTGCAATTACCTAGGCCGAGTTTAGCCTTCTCGGTATTTATATTCTTATGAAGGAGATTATTTCGGAATTGGAAGTTGTTTAGCAAGGTGGTAGTGCCGTCGTCAAATTTCGAGGAACCTTGATATGCGTACACGGGATTATCGAATTGATTTCGTTCTACAACAAGACAGCGAGAGTTTATACTTTCATTGCTCAAAAAGAGTGTGAGTTTTTCTTAACAATAAAAATCTTTATAGAAAATAAAATAAATTACCTGGCGGAGGTACAGGCTCGGCTATATATTGCACTTGAGCTATTTCATTCTTGAGATCGGCTACTCTGTGACGATGATACATCCACCCGGTCAATGAAACGCCAACCACAATAATGACTGCAAATACGACTGCCACAATGTATCCGTATCCTTCCTCTTCTTCCTTCTCCTGAACATTGCGGGAGAATAACTGCTCATCGCAATTTTCACCTAAAAAATCATTCGTCAATTTTACTGAAATTTATTAAAACACAAAAAACCCTTAACATACACCATAATATTCTTTACGTATAGAGAATCTCTCGAATATATTTTATATATACCTGTGTATCCATGCCTACAGACACAGCCCTCGGCCGGATGGCACATGAAGAAGTCGTTTTTACATTCGCAAGGTTCCATACAATGATCACCGTAATACCCTTCGGGACAAACTAAAATCGGCAAACAATTATACAATTTTTGATAAATATAATTCAATTCATGTATTCTTCTTTATTACTAGAGTATCCGTTATAGTTTAAACTTACTCTCGGTACATGCAGTTCCGGTCCATCCTGGCGCGCATCGACAATGGCCATCGTTGGATCGACATTTTCCGCCATTCTGACATTTACAATGCTGTGTGCAATTTACGCCGTACGTGCCATCCGTGCAAGGTGTCTGGCAGTACTGGCCTTGCCAGCCGGGTCGACACTGGCATGCACCTAAGTTGAAAAAAAAATGCCTCGATCAAGATCTTTCAAATAAACATCAGATAGACAGTTTTAAAAAAATTCAAGAAGGATCTTCGACTTGCCTGTTACGTGATGACATTCTCCGCCGTTCTTACAGTGACAATGATTCGCGCAATTGAGCCCGTAACGATTCGGGGGACACGGATGCTCGCAAGTCAGACCTAGGTATCCAGGACGACAGACATATTCGCCAGTCACGTGATCGCAAGTCATGTTTCCTAAAAAAAAAAAAAACAATAATGAATTTATCATATTCTAAAAAGATTTATATAAAAAAATTTTATATTTTTTATATTCGTTTTTCTAATTTTTAACGCATGGTATTCTCATCGTTTTATTTTCCGTTGTTCATTTTTGCTGTCAAGTGTAAAATAGATAAAATAATGATTAATCGAAATATTCATTAAAATGAGATAAAAATTGTCGGTGATAAAAAGCGAGAAATAAATTTATGACTATCACTTACGTCAATGTTTGCGCAATTAGAGGTCAAATTGTTTCTCCGCTTCAAATTTTGTTACAGCTGTACCGCAAAATAAGATACAACTAAGTATATTATCTACATCTCCGGATGTGCATATAAGTCCCATTATAAAAATAAATCTTCTAATTTTACTCTATTCGACTCATATTCTCTAACAGTGTGGTACTATATTGCGGCGAGATGATTAAACTTACGCAAAGATATCTTCCATGGAAACGATCGACCAAATGTTTTAATTTATGCATTATAAAAGGAGATTATTAGATTGTACGCACATTATACTATGTAATTATGTAAAAACTATTTACATTCAAAAAATTAACGTGTTAAATGTAAGGCAATCTACTATGAGATGTGCGTTAACACAAACCGTTTATTTTATGCTGTCTATAAAACATAGCTAATCATTTAAACACAATCATGCAAATTTAATCTGTTATACATAGTTAAAGTTACTTGAACGAGTTGTTAAACATGCAAGATGAAATTGTAAAATGTAAAAATCCCTACCGTTCATTTTTTCCGGACATTTCTCTTTGCACCCCATTCCATACCATCCTTCTTTGCAGGGTCGCGAGCAATCGGGGCCCTCCCAGCCCCTGGCGCAGACGCAACTTCCGGTCGTGGGATCACACGAACTATTATTCATGCATTCGCAATGCGAGTGACAATCTTCGCCGTAAAGACCCTCCGGACATTTTGTTTCACATCGAATCCCTGTTTTGATGTTAAAGCAAAGTCCGGCTCGAAAAACAAGATTTTTTGACTTGCTGCATCAAGCAGTCGTTTTATATGTTTTGTCGCATTTGCCATTTATTATTTCTTTTTCTTTATACTATTTTTTTTCTAGATCGAGATAATGAACGCGATGCAGCTACGTTTGCGTCAAAACAATCTTTTACGTAATTGCCTTTAAATAATTTCTTGATTTAATAACGACAAATGATTATCGCATCTCGATGATTGTATATAATTTTCACGTAAATACCGAACGCGATATACAACAAACCTCGCCAATCTGCCTTGCAGTTGCAATGACCGGTGATAGAATCACAGTCCATGGTGTTCTCCTCAACACAGTCGCAAATCTGATTGCATCCGTTCCCGAAGAAGCCCTTTTTACAACGATCCTGGCACAGCGTGCCGGTGAAACCAGCCGCACACGTGCACGTGCCTGCGTGTGTATAGATAAAATAACGCGTGTTCTCAGTGCGAGTGCAGGGAAAAGGATTTAGGAATCTACATCTCGCACGCGTATAATTTATTATATATTTTAAAATTTTACGCGGTAATAATCAAAGACGAGAAAGAATCGGCACACAACTACCTTACCATTTTGCGGATTGCAGGCTGCATTGTTAAAACATTTGCATTTGCTCTCGCAGTCCTTGCCGTAAGACTTGTCGTCGCATGGACGATCGCACAGTACACCGACCCATCCTAGCAAAACGTCATAGATACGTGTAATTTGTTGCGTACTTACCAATGTCGAATAATATCTTCTTTATCGTAAATACATTGAGAGACTTTAATAGAGAAATGATTCTATGATGGATATGACTACAAAAAATTCTACAAACAAGCTTTCTACGACAAAATGGAAAAAATATGGAGAACATCAAACAAAGTGGATCGTCTCATACACCATGCAATATATTATGCAAAGTAATTATGAGATAATATTGACGAGACTTTGAAAGGGACAATAAAAATCAAATATGTATATTAACACTTCTCTGATAAATCTCTCTTTCCTCTAACAGCTCTCTTTCCTCTAACTCTTTCTAGTGACGGCTTGAATTATAACCGCAGCGTAAAATTATCCTTACCGGCCGTACAATTGCAGCGCCCGTTCTCGGGAGAGCAGGTAGCTCCGTTCTTGCAGGCACACATCTGCGCGCAATCCTCACCGAAGGTGTTCTCTGGGCACAACTCGCCGCAATCCTTGCCGCGGTATCCGGCCGCGCAGATGCAAGTACCGTCGATGGGCGAACATTGCGCGTTGTTCTTGCAATTGCAGTGATTCTGGCAGTCCTTCCCATACATGTAGAAGGGACACGGTCTGGAGCAGGTGTCGCCGTCCCATCCCACCTTGCAGGAGCATTGTCCGGTCCACGGATGACAAAGTTTTGTATTGTCCTCCTCGCATTCGCAAACCTTTCAATTTGGCTCAGTTAAAATATGGAGATAAAAGTTTTAAACGGAATATTTTATAAGAAACAGAGACTCTCACCTTTGCGCAATTGGGCCCGTAGAAATCATCGTCGCAAGCACGTTGATCACACGTTTTACCTATCCAGCCCGGACCGCATATGCAGGTGCCGTTACTAGGATTGCAGACAGCGTTGTTTTCGCAAGTGCAATTATTTGTACAATTCAATCCGAATGTACCCGCGGGACAAATCTTCAGACACTGTTTTCCGTGCATCAAGAAAAAAAAAGAGACAATATTAATCGCTCGATTTAATATCGCATTATGATACAATTAATCAAACATTTACCTTATCATCGTAAAAGCCCGGCTTGCACTGACACTCGCCCGTCACGTGATGGCAACCGGCACCGTTATAACAATCGCAGATTTGAGAACAGTTCTTGCCCCAGAAACCCTCCGGGCATCGATTCGCGCAGACCGAACCCTGCATATACATACACATCATGTCAAATTATTTTATGCGATACATTTCGTATTGAAAATCGCGCAAAATCTCGCATTACCGTCCAGCCAGGAGTACAGTAGCATTGGCCGGTCAAGGGACTGCAGGATCCACCGTTCTGACAACGACACTCCGACTTGCATTCTTCGCCGTGCTTACCCACCGGACAAAGGTCATCGCATCTATGCAACACAGTGTCATTAGCGATCATTAGCGATCGGCACGCGGACTATGTACCGTTTCAAAATACTTTTATCGGTTCATAAAAAGAATATTTATTTTTTTCTTTATTCCATTTTAAAATATTATAAATATAAATATAATAAATTATTCTAAAATTTGTAGTTTTTGTTATTCCTTTTTTACTTGAAGGTAAAGAAAGCTTTTTCTTTATCTTGTAGATAAAGAATTCTTTTTCAAGAATCTACATAATCACATTTTTTCTAAGAAGTACGACAAAAAAGGTCAGGCAGATATGATTATGTGAGTAGATAAGAGATCCGATAAACGTCGAGAAATTAAAACAAAGTTTTACTGTCGGAAACAAGGAGAAGAAATACTCACAGCGGCCCGGTGTAACCGGAGGCACAGTGACACTCGCCAGAAATATGATGGCACCTACCACCGTTTTTACAACGGCATTCCTCGGCACAATCCTGCCCATACCGGTTGGGAAGACACTTCTGATCGCAGTACACGCCAGTCCAGCCTCTCGTGCACATGCATTTACCGTCGAACGGATCGCACGTGGCCTCGTTCTGGCACTTGCAATCCATCTCGCAATCTCTGCCCCATTTACCCAACGGGCACTCTGTTCATACGGGAAAGTATATAAATAAATCACCTCGTGTTTATGCCGCTTGAACTAACTTTTCATCCTCGTACAAAATAGCGCGTTATTCTCTCTTCGACGGTCTTTTTAAATAATTCTCGAACATAAATATAATATAATGAAGTAATATTTCGATAAAGATAGCTAATATTATTTTCTCAAACGTAATAAAAATATATTCTTTGACATTTGTAACTTGAAATTATCCAAAATGTATTCTAGATGTCTGAAATTTCTTAATATTCCTTAAAGTATGCTAATATTTTTCTTTTCTTGCGTAAAGCATAATCTTATAAAGATAAGATTTAATTATCTTGATATTATTACACGATACTCTATTTATACGAGTGTGTGTTCAATCGTGAACGAAGCATATATTAAGCATATGCAAGAAATGTATGGAATGCGCTATCATTACCAAAACGAAGATTGCACTTACTGAAGTCGCACAACGGCCCGCCATATCCCGATTCACACTTGCAGATATCAGGGGCGATACAAGTACCGTGGCGACAATCCTCGGAACAGACTGGAATGCAACGGTCTCCGTTCGTGGTTTGCGTGTAGCCTTTACAGCATTCCTCTACGGGTTTTTGTTTCACCAGTTCCTACAAAAAGCGGGCGCATAAACATTAAACGAACGACGTTCATCAACATTCGGGCGACAATTATTTTCTCTTCTCTGATCCAAGTTTATTGTAAACACATTAATAGCGGAAAAGTCAAATCTCTCTCTCTCTCTCTCCTCTCTTTTTTTCTGAATAAAAGATCTCAATAAAAATCAGAGATTTTCAGATCTCAATAAAATTTAAAAACTTGTGGAAAAATAGCGCACCTGTTCCTTGTAGACCGTTCTGTAAACAACTTTGTATTTGGAACATCTCGGTGGGAAACTGAAGCACCACGTGTTCTCTCGTACGGTGTAAGGTTTCTGTTCGGATACTTTCACCGTTATCGTGTATCTAAAAAGATAATCGTACATTCCATGGATTTTTCTAAACGATCGACTCGCGCACTCAACGAATCGAGCGAATCTTCGGTGCAATTGCACCGAGAGCGCGCGTGCATTCCGTGCGAATTAATTATTCAATATTTAATATAATACTTACGTTTCTTGTCGGGTGCATATATTCGGTCCTTCGAGAGCCGCTGTTGTTCCTATCAGGATAATCAAGGCGGCGACCGCGGTCAGCTGACAGACCGCGGGCCTCGTTCCAGCTGATCGACACATGACTTTGAACTTGGCGATCAAAACTCTGACCTTATCGTCGTCTCATCGCATTATCGCCTTACTTTCCTTCGCACGTTCGTTCGTTCGCGCTCTGAAAAAAAGAAATTCGTCATTGACCCGTTTCTCGATCTGAAAGTAAAATGTGCCGCGTTACAACGCCGTCGCTGGCGTGTCACAACAACGCGATTTACTTTGCGATTTATTACGCGAACGATCGTAAAATGCACGAACACTGCATACCTAATCGAAACACGAAAGGACGCAATTATGCGTTTTACTGAGCTTTATAATGCGGTCTCTATTGCGACCGGCAGGAAATCTTGTCTACTCGACTTTATACTCTGCTCTCTATCATGAATCACGATCGATACTGTGTCATACTATATCAAACGAGTGTCTAGTTGCAGATCTTAATTTAATATAAATAAACCCGCGCATCTCGAGTTACGATTGTGATAATTCGAACGCTATCGTCCTACTCTATGCAACCTTATTCCTTTCCTCCGATAAGGCGCAATGATTCTATTAATTCGCCGGAAATATATCCGCCGTATTTTTCGTGTAACTTCGTAAAATTACCATAAATTATTGCGACGCAGGATTTTTTATGATACAGTCCTCGAGAGAGCGTGGTAATTTTATCGAACGAGGACGCGTGTCGATATCGCAACGGGCGTTGCGAGCAAAATTTCCCTCCGAATATCAATAAGCAGTGTCGATCGACGAACGTTCGATTTTACCGGAGGATTTCGCGAAGTTTTACCGGACGAAATTTCAGTCGCGTGCTCATACGACCGGAAATGAGTGCTCTCGCGTATAATACATGAATCAGAAACACACGTGTCGAACATACGGTTTGCTTCACGTTTTTATCATGACGTGACTCGTGCTATGATTCACGTTGCGAATCAGCCGGCACGCATGAATGGCGACCGAAAGTGCTGTAATATTAAATCCACGGTAATACTCTAGAGTCTAGAACGAATCCGATCGTGTTCGACCTTATTAAACGCCTAAGAGTCTTTCTTTTTTTTTTTTTTTTTTTTGCCAACTCGAAAAAATAGGAAAACCATATGAATAGAAGAGCGACGCATGAAATAAAAGACATTTTTTATCACTACATTGTTTAAATCGTGTATATATCATATTTAACGCTGTGTATACACGTTTTATCAAAGCCACCGTATAATCAAGTTATTAAACACCATTGATCAAGTTATTAAACATGAGACAAAACTCGACGCTGCTTGAAGAATCGTCTGGAAGTCGATACCGAGAAGTTTTTATCGCCGGATATAGTGTCTCGCGGTGTACAGAATATTATTATTACACTCTGCAATAATTACTTCCCGCACTATCGCAGATTTTTACTTCAATAATTAAATCTAAAAAAAAAAAAAAAAAAATAAAATCGAACATATTTTACAGAAACAGAATTATATGCGTCCTGTGACTTTTCTGGAGCGTATCTGGAGAAGCGCGATTTTTCTCAAAGGGTGAAGAAACGCGACATCGTGACCACGGGTACGCTCCTTTGTGCGTACAAAACTCCGTGCATCGTAATGCATATCATAATTATTGTCGCGACGGACCAACAACACGTGCATGCTCACTCGAGTCTTTCATAACTGTACATGACCGACGTACAGTTACGCGTTCGTGAGTGAGACCGGCGAGAATAAAGGTGAACGTAACGCGATTGTTCCGAGTCAAACGAGACATGTGAGAAGATTAGTGTAGTATAGTACGTACGTACACATGCACGCACGTACGTGAATTCACGAAATCCCTCTAATGACGCGTATATAATAGCGGACGACCAGTGTTAGACACGAGCGATCGCACGAGTCTAAAATAACGGTGATGAAACGCGCGTATGCTCCTATTATTTGTTTTTTTTTTTTTTTTTTCAGATGAAAAAATTCTCGCATAAATAAATTTCTCATTTTTTTTATTTTTATTTCAATTCAATACAGTACTATTGTATTTGCATAGATTTATCCCACCAACATGTTGATATTTTTATTTTATTTTTTTTATAGTCGTGTGTGTGTGTGTGTGTGTGTGTGTGTGTGTGCGTCAAAAGAAATAAAAAATCTAGTAAGCATAGAAAAATTCGTGTAATTGATTATTTAATTTTTTTAGAACTAATAACTACTACGTAAATTTTATGGTTTCGATATTCTGGGAAAAGACCGACGATATTCCGATATATTATACAAAAAAAAAAGAAATATTTTTCGATAAATGCAACTGTGCTTGTAGCTTCGAATATTTCCCCGGACACAATCGACCGGGATTAAGGGACCGACCCGCCATTTTTATACAACCGAATTCCAGCGGGCGTATGCAATGCGTGTTTCGTTCTACCACGATCGAAGGGGGACTCGACCCTTCAACTTGGCGCGACCCTGTACGAGGGGAGAATTAATTCGTTTACGTAGAAAAAAAGAGTCCAGGGACTTTGCGGTGTAGGTGCGAGCGTGTGTGCGGACACGAGTCACAGGATGTGGGGCGAGTTCGCGATAAAATGATGCATCTCGAACTTCGTTCGCGGGATATATGTGTATCATTCTGTCCTCGGTTGTACGCGGACAAAGGATGCAGGGACGATTATGGGCGTCAATCTATGAGGATGCGACAACGAAGACCGTTAAGGCGATAAGCAACGATAAAAATATCTATGAAATAAGAGTGTCGTATTAGAATCGTAAATTGTACCAAGAAGGAAAGATGAGATAAAAAAACAAATTCGGTTGTACAGAGTCACTTAGACGTAAACAAAATCTCGTAGGAGGTGAAAATGTTTGGTGTGTATTTGTTTGGAATTTTAATACAACAGCTACTAGAAAAAGATAGTTTTAAATAACACGATTATTTATGTAAACAATACTATACATTTTTTATCTTTCAATTTGATGATAAAAGAATATAAATCAGAAAAACAAATCTGCAGAATAATAATATTGCGTCGAAATTAAAACTATATAAAAACATGAAGATAAATATGCGATAAGAAATATATTCAATCATCTGTAGAATCATTCATGCGAAAAGCTTGTAGAGAATTAAATCTGTTTCTTTTTTAAACTCTGCGCGTAGTGATTAAATATATATGTATATAAATTCTATATGTATATAAAAAACATCAAATATTCAATAACACAAATTTTTCTATGGCTACTATTGATTTTTTATTTTTTCAGATTCAAAGTAGAAGAAAAAATAAAAAAATAGAATAAAAATACTAACACGTTGAATAGATTTGTAAAAATACAATAGCATTATATTAAATTCAAATAAAAAGGAAAACATGTTTAATTGTTTTTGCTTATTCGAAGAATCTTGTAGAAAGCAAAATCTGCAAATATTAATGCCGAGAAACTTAAAATTTCTATATAACATGTGAGTTTCTACCAACAGATTCGAGTTACAACTCCTAGTTTTCTATTCTTCCTAGACACAACTCTATCTAGATGACTTCCTGTCGTGAGTTGGAAGATTATTCCCACTTTTTATCATCCATTTCACGCTCAAAAGTTCACTGTCATTTAATGATTTCGGCATCTGTTGTGAAATAATATTGACAATTGGCCGATGAACTTCGATCAACCAATTTATCTTTACGTTATCTGTGACCGCACCTTATAACATACGACACTATCGTTATCACGATAGCGTTTATTTCTGGCGCGATTATATGATTGACGCGAGAAAATCCAACGTATTGATGAGCGCGAAGCGGAGATACCAGTTCGCATTCGCACGGCGTAATTAACGCTAAATGCAACCTTATCTGATTCTATCTGACACAAATTCTATCTGTCTCGTGTATAAATTTAACGTTTGTCGGAGATATCCGATCGCGAAAATCACCGTACGCTGACATTTCGTATTGAATGCGTGATGAGGATGCGCGACGTTAGCGATGGACTGTCACATCGGTGACTGTACGGTCGATATGGCGACAGATTAGATAAATGATATGTACACGTAGATGTCCGCGTGCATTTCGCTATTCATTATCGTCGTTCATGGCTCGTTGCGTATGGAATAATACGCACGAATCGGAGTTTAGAGAGCGAGAAACATGAATCGTCACGGCTCTATAGTCGTCTCGTCGAATAAGTTTAAATCGAAAAGGAAGTCGCGAAAACTGAAAATTCTACCCGTTGGTTCGCACTTGGGAAAGAATTTGGCTACGGCACACTTTCCATCGTTACGTTAATAAGGCGAAAACGAAATTATGCAACGGATTTGTATCGTGTTACGATCGATCCTGTAGCTATAGAACATAAACGAGAGACTGCCAAACTACATAATACTTTCGGAATAACAAAACACTAGGATCACTTATGTAATTTCTCGTTATCTAACAATTAGTTGCATACACACACACAAGCTATTTTCGATATGCTTTCGAGAAGTATAACAAAAGATCGACGCATGAAGCAGACCTTTTTTTCATCATGGTTGACAGTCATATTGTGCACTTAATATCGTGTATATGTATACAGGGTGGACCTAAACATTCTCCAACCAGACTTTGAGATTTTATTGGAAATTTAATTTTTTCTGAATAAAAAGTTTCCTATAAACATGGATCGAAAAATGCTTCCTTAAAAAATTAGCGCAAAAATCTCTGAAATCATAGTCATTTTATACAGTTTTAATTGTTATTTTATTTAATTATTATTTTGTTATATTTTAATTATTTTATATATTTTTAAATATCGAGGAAAGTATATGTTTTTTTAACAAAAGTACCGAAACAAAAGTTGTAGAAAATTAAATATCTTTCAAATAAGATCAAAATGATTATAGCATTCCATAGGTTTTGAAATAATCAGTTTTAAATATACAAAAAAGTGTTTTTTCGGCTAGATAGAGCTTTTTAAAAATACTTTTCATTTATGTTATGGCGTTAGCTGATTTTTAATGTTTTTATTCATTTCCTATATTATTACAGCTATGCTATTTTAGTTTAAAAAGAAGAATTATTTTATTTTTATGAAAGGAAAAGATTTTTATTTTTTATTTTTATTGATTTTTTCCAAGAAATTTATTAAGTTTCATTTTCTTTTTATATCATTTTCTTTTCATCTTCTGCTCTTCCGTTCATCCTCCTACGATGATTGATTTAAACAATGTAGAAAAATAAAATTTTTTTAGTGAAATAACCAACAAGCAAAATAAAATTAAAAATGAGCTAAAATAAAATAAAGCAAAATAAAATTAAAAATTAACTAAAACTATAACAGCAAAACTATAAATGAAGAGTATTTTTAAAAAACTCTACCGATATTCGAAAAAACTTTTTTGTACATTTGAAACTGGTTATCTCAAAACCTATGGAATGCTACAATCATTTTGATCTTATTTGAAAGATATTTAATTTTCTACTAATTTTTGTTTCGGTACTTTTTGTTAAAAAAACATATATTTTCCTTGATGTTTAAAAATATATAAAATTTATACATTTAAAACTGGTTATCTCAAAACCTATGGAATGCTACAATTATCTTGATCTCTCATTTGAAAGATAATTTAATTCTTTACAATTTTTGTTTCCGTACTTCTCGTTAAAAAATAATTTTTCTTGATATAAAATAAACGTGATTTTAAGTTTTTGGCGCTAATTTAAAAAAAATTTTTTAAAAATCATTTTTTCGATCCATTTAACAGGAAACTTTTTGTTCAGAATTAAATTTTCTATAACATCTCAAAGTTTGGCCGGAACGTTTGGACTCACTCTATTTATGCTTTGTTTTGTTCAATAACTTGACTGAGGTATAAGATGACACTTTTAGTTGTCCTCCGGAAAAAAAATTTTGTCGAATTGCGATACGTAGTTCGAAATGCAATAACAAGCGACGATGCGCCTTTTATGTCTTTCCTCTGTGAATAGAAAAAAATTAATTCTTTATTTAATGTTTTCTTTAGTCAATGTTTTATATTTACATAAATACATTCGTGAATATGAATGCGTTTCGTTCGAAATGCGACAAAGGAGGAATTGTGCGGGCAAATTGCGTGCGCGTAGCAACCCTCCGTGGTTGAATGAATCGTGCGGCTTTTTCTTACATAACAACGGAGTATTGCAACAGTGAAAGTCACGCATCGCAACCGGCAAAGGTAACGCTGTCACAAACAGGTGCAGATCATGGTACACATTTTTAAATGTGAGAAAACATTATGTACGATGTACATATATCTTTACATTTTTACGCGCGTGTGTGTGCGTATAATGCGTGCACGCAAAGACGGGAGTTCGCGTTGAAAAGAATAATCTTCCAAAGGCCTACTTTTTCCAAAAGACCTATTTGTCTACATACAATACAATCAGAGCGCTGATGATGATAATAAAGAATGGATAATCAATATGTACGTCAACATGTACGTCATCATGTTTGTCAATTAGAACGCAAATACATGCACGAAATAGGTAGATTAATTATGGATGATCCGATTATCAAAGCGCTTTTCGCTTCGCGTAATCCGTGGGCTTAGAACGTGAAATGAAAACTGTTCTACCGTGTCTATATCAAATATTCCTAGGCGGTGATTTGCAAGAGCTATCAGGAGTTATGCACGAAAGCTATTTGACTCGTCACGAATTATTATTAAAAAAGAAGAGTCACGTGATTCCGTTTTCGCATATCGATCGATTGTTTAATCCTTTCCGCTTGTGACGGCGAATATCCCTTCGGACGATCTAAAATGCACGGAGTTCAAATTACATTTCGTAATGAACGAAGCACTTATATTACGATCGTCCGTGAACTTTGACTGACAATGAGAAACTCTAAACGAATAAACGTGATCTCTCGAGTCAGACAAGTAAAAACTCGGCACTAAATGCGGCGTTGAGCAAAGAGGTGAGAATACAAGTGTCAAAGTACAATGTATGTGTATGTGTAAGACAAACGGTCTAAATGAATATATATTTCGCAGAAGGCGTTCTGCGAAATTCACGCTTCACGACTTGCGTCTGTACTCGGAAACGGTGACAATTGTACGTTTTACGTGAAAATAGCCTTGACGTCCAGCCGAGACTCGTACCGCATTCGTATCATACGCGGAAAATCCGAGTCATCGTCATGTTGTAGCATGCGTGGGTATCTTAATTACTCGATGCATGATCTGTAACGGGCGTCTCGAATCGACTCGGATGGACCGGAAGTTCTAGTGTGTAGAGAAAATCGAGTCGCGTGCCAAAAGTCATCGAAAAGTTTCGCGAATTCGCGCGCGAATGACGTTTGAGCGTGAAAATTTTCCGTCTGGACAAAGATCACCGTTATTATGGTAATTAAACAATGTTTCCGCGCTTCCAGTTATAGTCTCGTGAATCATCGTAACCGCGAGATGTGTATACTGCCAATGTGAAATATTTGTTTTTTTTTTTTGCATACAATAGTGCGAATTTTTTAAAGAGTAAAAACACCCCACGCTCCTTTTCTCTATCTCTCGCGCGTAAAGATACATGCCTACGTGGCAAGAGTATTTATATATACAGGGTGTCCGACAATTCGCGGATCACCCTTTAAGGAAAGGTAAAGAGTGTTATTCTGAACAA
>JBCEZX010000043.1:978852-999891 GCA_039654345.1 Cataglyphis cursor | reverse complement strand
CTATAATAATGCTGAATTAGGAATTTAAAGAAACTAAGACTAGTTTCAGCTAACTCAACCAAAGTCAAAAAATTTCGATTTCCCGGTTTCTAAAAGTTAATATATGTCAGATGAAACAACATTATTTACTACAAGCCACAAGCGTCACATATTTCGCTCAACACAATGTTTTCAATGACGAGTTTCTAGAAAATATATCGCCATCAAATATTTTGTTTCTTTCAATCGCAAACCGGTGTTGAGCGAAACTTGAAACGCGATTAGAATATGTACGGCGCATAAACATATAAAGTTAAAAAGATCCGATTATTCAGACCCGATTTCTTTTTTTATCTAGTACAAAGCTTGCGCAATATGTTGTGTATGTTCAAGTTCTGTCAAAAATATTCTATATATACAAATGGGTATGCATATGTAAAAAACAAATGTATCTTCTCACAAAATGAGGATCTGTGGTTTTGTTTTGTCGTAAATTGCAAACAGCATTTTTTGCATTTTAGGAGAAAAGATTGTGGGCACGTTCGTCGAACTGAAGACCCAGAATCTATACACAATGCGGTGGTAACGGAATATTTACAAAGAAAGACTTGTGTGCATATCACCGCATATTAGAAATACAGATTTCCTTTTCTCTTAAGATGTTCTCTTTATGTGCCACAATTAAACATTGTTAAACTTCGTACTAATAAAAATCTCGTGCTCTAAGAATAAATGGAGATTTTAAGCTATAATTCGTAATTCGATATGATAAAGATTGATCATATGACAAAAACAATCTTCGATTATTAATAACAGCGTCCAACGACATATTCATAACGAAGAGAGAATGCCGCTATTATTAATATCAAATAATACATCTCTAAATCGGTATATCATTCTGCTTTGAATAATCTAAATCATCTTATTAAAACTCGACATAAATGCTGGGCAGATAAACATAGAAATAAATACTATGATAGTTAAGGTAGGAATATAACTAGAAAATTGTACAAATGTAGGGGCAGATTCTGCATGATCTTTTTTTTATATATCTCGAATGTAGAAAGATTAATCTTGCATATCTATGTGCGATCTATATTGTAACCTCAAAGGTGGGTCCCGGAACCTCCATCTCGTCACATAAACAAACTTCAATGTATGGTCCTTACCTAATAACTCGTTATTGCACAAAATATCGATCTATCAAAAAATACAGGCAAATTAATGAAAATAATAATAATAATTTTCTCCTACAATATCCATCAAATATACTTACATCCCTATATTTTTCCATGCCGCTCAAAACCTTCTTAGCAATAAACTTTTTCATATGTGTTATTGTAGCTTGAGCGGAACATCTGATAAATCTTCTTTTCAAAGTCTTCAAACTGGCATTCATACATTCCAAACATACATTAACCTGAAATTTTGACAAATTAAAATTCCAATCAATTTTCCAATCCAAATTTTGACAAATTAAAATTCCAATCAATTATTCTATTTTTGTAAACATACATTGATGTTGTAATTACCTGTTCATCAGTACGATGATAATCTGATTCTGCATGTGCATCTGCATTGGCCCTTTCTTCTTCAATCTCAGCGGCATTAGGTAATATGTCTTTGGGACAAGCCAAACCTCTGGCTCTATAAAATTCTCTTTCTCTTTTGATTTCATCTGAATAAAAAAATATTCTATTAATATCTGGAAAGAGATACACCTCTTCTATAAAGATAAATCAAAATTTAAAATAAGATTCATACTTTCTTGAAGATCAGGAACTAATTTGTAGACAATATCCTGCATAGTTCTGTCAAAGCTGATATACTGAAGAGGATGCGACTGATGTATGACAATTTGACATGTTGGACAAGTATGTTTATCTTCCAGATGCTTTACCAAACAACTTTTGCAGAATGTATGTAAACATTCTGTGACAGTGGTAGCATCTATCAAATACCCACGACATATTTTGCATGTTATGTGACTGTTTAAGGTTTTTAGTTTTATCCTTCTCTCCATGGCACCAATAATCACCATTTAATAAAGAGAGATGTTATGATCTGTAACAATAAATTTGCCAGTTGCATCAATAAAAGAGACATCAAATAAAAAAGGTTGAGGTTGTCAATAATTAAGAGTGAAGCAAAAAAAAAATTCAAGATGATTATTAATTTACTGCTGTTCTCAATTAAATAATCGAAAGACAGGATATGATACAGCGTACGAACAAAAAGTGGGTTATTGGATTCTAACCTTAATTTCGAGCGTGATTACTCAGTGGTCCAACGCTTGAGTTTCACTCGTCACAAAGTTCCGCGTGGAGGATGTTCCGCGTATCTCGTAACATCTCGATTTGCGGAACTAAAAATTTCACTAAAAATTTGGTTTAAAAACAACTTAGTGTGTAAATGTGACTTATACGACAACAAAACGGACTGAAACCTGAAACCAGATAGAAGCCTGAGAGGTGTCACGCCGTTTTTCATAAGACGCTTTTTCTAGCTGATACAGTGGCGCTAACTGGATCTATTTTACAGCCAGTGGAACTACATGGCCACATTTATTTTCGGTGTCACGGTAAAACAGCTAGATGGTCCATGCTAAATCCAATA
Organism: Cataglyphis cursor; assembly: GCA_039654345.1. Lineage (NCBI taxonomy): Eukaryota > Metazoa > Arthropoda > Insecta > Hymenoptera > Formicidae > Cataglyphis > Cataglyphis cursor. The sequence continues at coordinate 997,296 of JBCEZX010000043.1, read as the reverse complement.
TATTAGTTATTAAAATAGGAAAATACAGAAATCATTTAATAATTTAATTATTCAAAGTTTATTATACTAAAAATTATTTTTCTAAATAAATTAAATTTTTATGCTTTATATTCAAATCCACGGTACAATCTTGATTGAAAAGTGCGAGGATGACGATTATAAATCTAATTATAATCAAATAAATTAAAAATTTATTCAACGCAATTTTAAATTCTTATGTAAATTTAAAAATTTTGATTGCAATATTGTGAAAAATATTTTTTATTAAAATTATAAATAACTTATTTAGTAATTTTTTTATAAGTTCTTTTTCATTATATATTTTATATTTTCAAGTAATTTAAGTATCTTTAAATAGACTCGGGGTTTTAGTCTCATCTAATTGAAAAATAAATTTAATATATCGAGAATTTGTACGATAATCTTTTACAAAAAAAATTTGGAAAGCGCAATATTATTTTATTTGGGTACAGATTGATCGATTTTATTAGAGACGAAAGTCACATATTTGTGCGGAAATTCCTTTACACAATCTACATACATATATTCTATGTACCTTAGGTAAATGCTAAAATTCTACCTTTAGATACTGTATAACAAGTAATGTTTAAATAAACGATATGTACAATCCGCGCATTAACTACTTGTTCTTTTTTATTGCATATATAAATTCGTTATTGTCACTTTTTACAAAAAGGATCGCTCTTAAGGGACATATCTTAAAATTATGTAAAAAAAAGATCCTCTGTGAAGACATATATATATATATATACTTAGAAGATATTGATGTACGGGAAATAAATTATCTATCACTAAGCACTTTTCCTATTTATACACGTTTATCGCCAATCGATATCGATAAGCAATCGATACTGCTCTAAGGCTTACAGTGATACTTTGGATTCTTTTCTCTAAACGATGCGTTTCTTCGATATAAAACTTATATTCCCCTCAAGTTTAATCTCCTATGTATCTGTAGACTGATTTTTTTTTTTTTACAAAATTGCCACAGAACACATTGCCCGCAATATACAAAATCCACGATCGTTGTTCTAACTAAAACTAACCACGTAAAAACATTAAAAATCTACCAGCTACTATGATACAGAAAAACGTACAATTTTCACAATTGACTAGTTACAAAAACATGTGCCCACGTTTGATAAACATTCGTGTGATTCTTGTAATACAGACAAGTATCCGTATATGTCCTGTCATCGATAAACTACCTTTTCCTTGTATTTATATGTTCGACAACACCCTTGTAAGGCACTGATTCATATGGCACAATTATAATATATCTATAAATCTATATAGATACAGATATAGAATCTATAGATATAGATATAAGCGATATACAAGACCGCTTTGCATTAACGCTTAAAAGACAATCTCCTCTGAGTGTTCGCAGAGCGCTCTCGACTCTGTTTTTTCTTTTACCTTTTAATTCTAACGTCGTAGCATTTATCAATCCCAATAGAAAAATAGTAAATATAGGATGTCCAATCTCATGTGTGCGCGCGTTTGTGTATTGACACTGCTGATGTACGCTATCGTTCCACGTTTTTCTTTAATTCTATATTCTTGTATAGAGATACATAGATCAATACTGATTTATATTATTTGGCATATTCTCTTACTTCAGTTCGATTCCCTCACATATCTTTGCGCTCTTCTCGTCTCTTTATTTCCATTGTTATATTCATTAGATTCACTCGCGCTGCTACATTATTCGGTTACATTTGTGAGTCGTTCGGATTATTATGCCATCTAAATAGTGATGTCTAAGCGACATTTCTCGCAGCGAGTATACGATTCACAGCAGATATGGAAATTTTTCTTCACCATCCTCTTCCGCCTCACTGGATTCTTGGCTGGATGGGGGTGTGTCCAACTGAGGCAGACCGAGATCCAAATATTCCTGATGTCAAAGATATGTATACGATCAAGATTCTATTACTACTATTACAAAAATGCTTATTTATAGATATGCAGATATGGACATTGCTACTCACTTCGTTCGCTGTTATCGTTAATATTCTATCGAGATCCTCGACCAATTCGACAAACGTTGGTCTTTCGTTTGGCTGATAACTCCAACAATCTCTCATGAGCATATATCTATAGTAACGAGACGAAGAATAAATTCTCAGGATTGAATCGTATATATTAACTGTATTATAAAGTCAGAATCATGTGTAGAAGACGCGTCTTACATTTCGATCGAGCAGCAGGGTGGTTTCTCCATTCGATGACCGGTTCGAAGTAACTGGAATAGTTTTTCGACCGATGGTACAGACGGATAAGGCGTACCACCCAATGTCATGATCTCCCACAGCAGAATCCCGTACGACCATCTGCAAGCGAAATAAAAAATATTGAATAGTGAAAGTTTTTAAATAATTCAATCAAAATAATTAAATATGTAGAATCTTCGATTGAAGATGAAAGAAACTTTATTGTATCAACTTTATTGTATCAGATACTCACACGTCGGATTGAGTGGTGTAAACACGGTGGAACAGAGCTTCCGGCGCCATCCATTTCACCGGTAATCGTCCGTCCGTCGTCTTCCTGTAGTAGTCGTGACAGTGAATATCTCTAGCAAGACCGAAATCAGCGATCTTCAGCACATATTCGTCGCTGACGAGAACGTTCCTGGCAGCCAAATCCCTGTGTATACACCGTCTACTAGCCAGGTACTCCATTCCGCGCGCTACTTGATAAGCAAACGAGACCAGATCCTTTTGCGTGAGGGTCTTTCGCTCCTTCGACTCCTGCCCGATAGTCGGTTCGTATCCCGAGGTAGGTCTATGATCCCGGAGGAAGTCTCGCAGATTGCCATGAGGGGCGAATTCCACCACGACGAATAGAGGACCGTTCTGAGTACAAGCACCCAGCAAATTAATAATGTTTACGTGCTTGCCGATCATCTTCATCATCTCCATCTCGGAGACCAAATCCATCATCTCGGTGTCTGTGTGACCCTCTGTATATGTAAAAATATTAAATAAATAAATAAATAAATATATATATTATATTAAATTATATAGACTATATTTTATCTCATAAACTCTATTCATAATTACATTTCGTTTACTTACCTTTCAACATTTTTACCGCTACAACGCTGGGTATTCCGGATTTGCCGGTGTTCGTCTCGGCTCTGACAACTTTCCCGAATGCTCCTTCGCCCAGAGTGTCTCCCAGCGTGAAATATTCTCTCGACAATTCCCAAGCGCTATCTAACGGTAGCTCATATTCGGATACGTTATCGCTGCTGCTGTCTTCGGCGATGACGGTAGACTTTTGCTTCTCGATCTTCACCACCGGCATCAGCAGCTCCTCATCGATCGCGTTCTGCGCGTTCACCAGTTTCTGCTTTTCCACAATGACCTTCTTCGTCCATTGCGTCACGACTGCCGCGCGCGCTGTTTCTATCGCGAGCAACTTTTTCATCTTCTCGCGTTTCAATCGATGAAAAATGTATATTACCACGATGACTCCCAAGGCGAAGAATAAGCACAGAATAGCCGCCAGAACATTCACGAGGATCTGCGGTCTTGCGGTTAAAGGTATTCTTTGCTCGTCCAGCGCTGAGTAAATTTTACAGTATCATTATAATTACTGTCTCTGAAGGTAAATAATCAAATAACTTGAAAATTCAATTACTTACTTTTGACAACACGTAGATAAGCGCTGCTAAACGTTTCTCCTAAATTGTTCTGGGCAATACACGTGTACCATCCCTCATCTTTCTCGGTAACGTTGTAAAGTTTTAGTTCCTCCGGATTCTCTGTCTCCATTCCAGCCTATGTCGAACGAAACTTCGCTGTTAATCGCACTTTTGAGAGCAAACATGCGTCAACGATATTTACACTCATGTACAACATAAATTCATAAACTCTCTCTTTAGTGAACATTAGAAAAGCACAGAAACATATATTGACAGAAAGTTGGAAGCGATCAGAAGATCGAAGCGAAGATGGAGAGGAAGCGATAAAAAAACGGCAAGGTTTCATGCAAGCTGCGCCCACCTTGACCTCCACCCGTAAGCTCTGATTGGTCTTGTTGACGGTGTCGAAAGAGGTATGGCAACCGTGATACCATTCGAGATGACGATGAGCATCGGAGAGCACCTGGCAGATCATACTAACATTTCTTCCGACAAGCACCGTTTGGTTTCGTGGCGGCCTCGTCAAGATCGGTCGATGCGGTACTGTTTCTATAGAGAAAAAAGAAACCCAACCACCGTTTTAACCAACGTTTAACGAGTTAGACATACATGTAGAGAAGACGAAAAAAATATATGTATAAAGACACTCAGCTATGTGTATCCCAATCTGCCCCCTTCCCCTTTTTTCCCCCATTACGTATTTGGCGAAAATAAGAGAACGTGTACAGTGAGAGAAAATTTTTTATGTAGAATATAGTGTGTATATAAAAGAATAGACAAACCTCTTTGTAAATCAAGTCTGTAAAACAATTTATATATATTATACACATCTTTATATAATATTTTAAAGCTATTGTGCAATATATAAACACGTTTATTTTTTCTTTCATTTTTATGTAAAAATATATATGACAGTAAACATGTAAAATATATATGAGAGACAAAGAAATAAAAAGACCCGTAACCATGTAATTGTAGTAAAGATCTTTCCTAGACAACATGTGTGCTGTAAAAAAGGATGATTAAGTGTGACACCTTTACGATTAGAATGGAGAGTTTTCTTCGCACCAAATCTGGAAATATTTTTTAGTCCTTGACATTTCCAGAGTTTTTCAAAAAACAGGTTGTTAGTCGACCCTACACCACTGACAGTTAGCACGACAATATATTATTATGTCCGTCTAAATCTTGGAGGAATAATTAGAATAAGACGCGACACAGGAGATCAGGACCCTTCACCATCACCGCGTTAAATGGCGGCTGTACCTGGAGCAGAATCCCTTTGGGCGAGTCCTCTTGATCACCCGGATATTCGGCGACCTTAACCCATTTTATATACGGTTCGAGATCGGAAACGATGGGACACCTGAAGGTCGCAGTACTGTTGACCAGAGCGGTCACATTCTTCGGAAAGTCCTCGTTGATGTACGGCTTATGCGGGAAACGCTCTGCGGTATCGTTAGCAGATTCTCAGCGTTCGAGTCGAGCGTTTATGTAATAAGCGGTTCAAGATGCGCGCTGCAGGCACACTCGTCCGCGCCTCGCATAGAAAGTGGGTAGGATCAAGGGATATAGGCATCTCAAACTCACCGATTATGTCGACTTTGAAGGTATGGTTGATGCATCCGAGATGATTGCATACGACGCACGTATAATTCCCGCTGTCCTTGGTAACGAGATCCTCCAACCTCAACGTCCACTTCGTCCTGATCGCAGTGCCAAGGTCCCGTTTCGGCTCTTCGTTGTTCTTCAGCCATGTGATGTTTGGCCTGGGATTGCCAATGCTTGGACATCTCAATCGCATCGTACTGCCGGCGGGCTTCACCACCAACGCATGCATCTCATCGGTCTTGTTGAAAGCTGGCGGACTCTCCGGTACCGTGTTGTTGTGCTCGCCTTCCACATCGCCTTCACCCTTCTCGTCCAGATCCGTGTCCATCTTTTCGCTGTCCAGGTGCAATGATCGTGTTTCAGGCAAATCTGAGGAGAAAATACATGTAAGTTACAGTGCCAAATAAAAACATGAACGAAATAACTAATGGAAGAATACTCAACATAGAAGGCATTGATATAGCAATTGTTTAAGCGAATAATAATAAAATAGGCATGAATAAGGCTTACAAATTCTGAATAAGTTTGCTTTTCAATAATTAAGTTGACTCTAAATAATAATTTGTCTTAATCAAAATTCATGATTTATATATTTAAAAACAATTTACAAATTTTATTAAAAATTTTAGTCTGTCCTTTTTCTCTCAAAAATTTAAATTCGATTCTCAAAACACGATTTATTTTTTTCCACATCTCAGTCTAAATCGCATATTAAGTCTTTTCTATTGTGTGTGTGTGTGTGTGTACATATAGATAAAAAAGTTTATATTAATACATAAAGTGTATTAGATTGATGCTTTAGTTTAGTACATAATGGAGATTTTTAAATTCAAAAGCACACCTTTTTCCATTTTCTGATTTAAAAATTTCTATGCTATATCTCGTGATATTTAATAGTATCGATTTTCGCTAGAGGATAAACTTACTTCTGGCTTCAATCTCGAGATCATTGCTCTCTTCTTCCGGCCTGAGTATACTCATCATACCGCTGGTTTCTTCAGCCTCGTTCTGAAAACCATCGTTTTGCAGGGTCTCGATGCGGATGGTCACGTTTCTCCACTCGACAGTCTCGTTCGACTCCAGTCTACAACCGTAGACGCCCGCGTCGTCCACGTCGACGTATTTAAACTTCACAGACTGCTTCGTCACGCGTATCCTCGTGGTAGACCGCAACGCTTCGTCGTCCTTATACCATTCTATCTCGACACCGGGATTTCGCTGGCAACGCAGCAACAGCTTCTCGCCCACGGGCATCGCCACATCGGCATTAATTGCATCTGCAACGTAAATAATATGCATCCTATTATATGTGAATATACAACGCATAGCAAATATGCATCCAATCTATCCGTCGAGTATGTTGCACGCGATAGGATACTAATAATGAGGCGAAGAGCAGATTTTTATCACCGAGATTATTCCGCCTTTCTTCAGACAAGATTTCCGCCAGGCAAGACTCGTAATTTCCGTCTTGAATTGTAGTTCCATGCTGATGTCAGATCGATCATTGTTGATGACTCCTGTCCCTTTCAGAAGACAACGATATTTCCGCTTTCTCGCACAAAGTAACATAATTCATCACGGCGTTGTTCGAAATAAATTATAAATTGATCGCAAGATGAATTAAATGAATTTAATTTACATATCATTTCTCCCTAAATTAATGACAAGCGTTGATTTCTCGTCGCTTCGTGTCGATTCGCACCGTCGAGACGCGACGATCTATAATAATCGTCGCCGCGTGAGCTTGCGGAAGTCGGGGAGAAATGTATTTGCGCCTGTGACGAGTGCAAAACGAGACGAGGCTTTTGGCTCGCATCGGTCGGGTCTGCCTCCGGCTAGTTTGATCAAGGAAACTCATTTTCCTGCCCGGCTCATTCATGAGGCTGACCGGCCGGTGTATCGCCATTTGGCAGACAGCCAGAAATGAATCGCGACACACTGTCCCTTCCGACGTTCCATCTGGAGTCTTTTTGCCCCTCCGTCCCCAGAATGCGTCGCGCACTAAATTTAGACCCATCCCCCGCCACCCCTCGCCCTCGCTCCCACCACTGTGAATCGCCCTACGATTGCGACCGCTAATAGTACTACGAAGCGCGTCTTCATCTGCATGCGAGAATGTCGCGCTCCGTAATTCCGAGAGTGATCCCGAAATTTTACTTAACAAAAAGCGCGATTTCTTTTCATTAATGATACATTTAGTTTAGTTAATAGAAATGTAAGATTCGTGTCGATTTTTTTTTTTTTTTTCCTTCTTATAATAATAATCAATCTATTCCTCCTCTCTTTTTTTGCTCTCTTTAATAGATATATACTTCCTGTGAGCTACTCCAGATCCGCGAGGAAGAGAGGAGGCTTTAATTCAATCCGAGATCCGAGCTCGCGAGCTTTCTTCTCGCGGATCTTTAAACATCCTCGCCAAAGTCATCCTTCGCTTGACAAACGAGTCGTTGTGCCTCGCGAGAACCCTCGACGGAAATCTATCATCGAGTTTATTGTCGCTCGTCGTCGCAACCGGCTCTCTGCCTCGCTCTTTTTCGGGAGACAGTAACAGATGCGAGGCACGTGGCTGCGACTCGATGCACAAAATTCGATTCAAATGTGTCCCCTCGATCGATGAGATGTTACATCTTTGTGATACTGATTTTTCGATCTTGAAAATAAGTCTGCTTTTATCAAAATTTCGGATAATCTTAAAATAGGACTTCGTGTATATTTTTATATCGTTCGCGTGAATCTTGGAAGCAGCACAGTGACCGATCTGGACCAGATACGAGTTCAATCGATACCTAAAAGCAGGGATCGATTTCTCTCGTGTCAGGAGCAGCTCGCGTCGGGCCATCTGCCTCGAGGCAGACGCCAGGAATAGCCTTAAACGTTTCGAGAGCTTCGCGCCACTTCTACCGGTGTTTTGTTCTCCTTCCTTCGGCGATCTCTCGATGAGCTTTCGGTCGCGGTGCGAGGCTCTGGTACGCGCAGATGTTTGCACAGATTTCTCGCGCGCGGCGAAGAACGCAGACAGGTACATTTTATACGCCGCGCGTAAAAGAATTCCTAAAAAAAAAAAAAAAAAAAAAAATACCGCTCGTGATTTCTTCAAGTAAATTCCTCGGCGAGAATCTCGTTTGCTGCGTCTCTGAAATATTACTGCTAGCAGGGTAAATAAAGAGTTCGAGAGGAGAATAAATTAATTTTTCTAACACACCCCAGAGGTCTTTGATCTTAAATAACATTTATTTTATGAAATTATAAAAAGTGTGTCGGAAAAATATTCCAGGGTAAATCATTTAATTCTAATTTCGATAACAAATTCGGGCCTCGTACATTAGCCATTAATGGCCATTAGCCATTAACGTCGACGGGAAATCCCGGGTTTGTCAACGTCAGCGGCCGTTTATTTACTCGTGTCGCGCCTGAGACGCACACATTTTTACCCGCCACCATGCACTATCTACGAATAACGTATACGTGCTTTATCTCTGGCCGTGGATAATAGTTGTAGCGATCGCATCTTTGTCTCGCGTTTCTTAGTGTCTCTCTCGTCCCTTTTAATTTCTTCACGCGCGCACCGTATCTTCGCGACGTATAATTTTTTTTTCAGTGAGAGCTCAGCATCCTTCAACGTGCGTTTTCTTAAAGGGCTCCCGGCGAAGCTCTCTCGATGTGCGTCTCGCCGCGAGCACGTGCCGCTCGTAAATCGTTATCAAAGTTTCCGCGCAAACGGAGGCGCGGCCTGACCGGTTTTCTTCGAGTGCCGGACAGCTTCATAAATAACCGCCGTTTCCTCTCACACGCGCGGCTCGGGGATAAAATCGCGCCAATATAAAGTAAATAATATTTTGCCCGCACAGGCATACGTAATTCAACCGTCAGTAAGCGTGAAATCAGCCAGAGTTATCGGACTCGACAACCCTGAGCGTTCGCTCTACGAGTCATCTATGCGCCTTCAACATAAGAGATTCGAGGAGATGATCAACCCGATAACATATCTTCGAGGAGTTCGAAGATTATGAAAGCGATTTATCTTGATGCGGATAATACACGACTTTCAGCGTTTTCATTCAAGTGAACGAGATATTCAAGACGCATTGAACACTAACAAGATACGATTGCTTCTTTCAGAGAGACGAGATGAAATTGAGGCCGGCACGAATGGATTATCGCGCGAGTATCTGCCGAAGAGTGTCGTGCCAAGAATATTTTCACATGGCTGGCTACGCCGATCTTCGCAACGATTTTAGCGAATGCACGAATTAATCCGCACTAGATTAGAAATTCAAGAGAATTTCTGGATCTCGAGTTTATCTCCGCAGACTGCCTTTTGCGTCCAGGGAGTGAATGTTCCAATGTTTTGCTCGATCGTCGAGCCAAGCGTAATAAGATCGCAACGCGATTGCGCTTCGTTGAAATGCTTCCAGAAATCGAGACAGATACGCGAGTACTCGGTTGTGTTATTCTACGGAACGAATCGTTTTAAATCGTTCGTTCGCTTGCCTCAAATGGAACCAGATCTCTCGCTTCGCCCGAAATAGCCAGGAGTCGTAAGACGCTGATCTGCGTCGGGATACCGCGCGCGGACAGCGTGATTTACGTTCCTTTAATTTACGTCCTTTTAATTGCTCCTTGCTCTTTCCCGCTTTCACGAAAACAAGCTATCGTCACACCGTCTTACATCGCATGCTAATTCTCGCGATGCGAGATATCAGGTCGATGCAAGGAAAAAAAAATAAGGAGACTGTGTTACGATCACCGAATAAACTCTCTCTAGTTTTTCAAAGAGTTAATGAAATAAATATTTGATTCGATATTTCTCCGTGAATTTTTCAGACGATAAACGTATCCGTGAAAAAAGATACAGCATGAAAATAAACAAATCGCGAAATTAAACAATGTTCCAGACTTAGCAGAACCAGATTCTATGAGTCACACTTACGTGATTAATCGGTAACGAGAAACGACTCTCTCTCTCTCTCTCTCTCTCTCGAATGTTGACAGAAATCATATGATCGCCGATTTCGCATCAGTCGGACTGATTCTCGATCTATGAATAATTAGTTCATTTAAAAAAAAAAAACAGCGACCAAAAAACAAGAAAAATCGACAAAATCCCAAAGAAGCGGTCTCGACCTCGAAAGAATATCTCGCGGTGTCGGATTACGATCGTCCCACGCGTCCAACTTTTAGCATCTTCATCCGTCGACGAGAAAGGGGGAAGAGGAGGAAGAGAGGAAGAGAGATAGAGAAAGAGAGATCTCTTTCTTTGTGCCGCTCGATCGTCCCGATGTAGCGGTCGATCTAACGCGAGATGATTTGACAAAAAGGAGAAACTCGAGACACAACACACTCTTGTGCGAACGGCACCTCTCCTCGCGCGGAAACGTTAAAACGCGCCGACTGATCCTTTTTCCCATCAGACACCGTCATCTTATTTCATAGAACGTTCACCTAACCGGATAAACACGCAAAGACGTTTCTTCGCAAAAACCTGTCGGCGTGCTCAAAGTTTCGCAACTGAAACGCACCTCGCGACGATTTCTCGATAGACTGGGCGTGATGTTTCTTTATCGCCGACCAGTTTAGCGATACTACTTCACGGCAGTAAACGGTCGTGATTTAATTACCTTGTTTTATCATCAGCACGTGTTTTGATGGCTAAAGCGATTCTTTTCTCTTTCCAGAGAAAAATAAAACAAATCGATTTTTCCGCCTCGTTGAAAATTTTCTTTTTCTTTCGATAAAAGACTCGGTATGTGCAACGATTCAAGATCGTTGGATACAAAGCGATCTTCAGCAAGGACTCGCGCAGAATATTGAAAAGTATCCTGTTTAACTAACGCATCGTCCGTTCGTGTTAAGATCGCGTTAATAATAAATCCACTATACTGGACCTATCTAAAATAGAGACGAGGCCAACGAAACTGGCTCGATGATCTAATTAAGATTCTGTTTCATCCTGGAAACCCTCCTGCTTTAATGGAGCGAACACGTGGGAGAGACGAGAAGATTTACGGATCGAGAGAGCGAGAGAGCGAGAGAGAGAGAAAGAGAGAGAGAGAGAGAGAGAGAGAGAGAGAGAGAGAGAGAAAGGGCAGATAGAAACGTCAAGATTCTTGACGGGTCGGTAGTTTGAAACGACGGTCATACATCTATATATCTATCCGCATAATTACACCTTAAAACCGAATAATCCGACTCTCGGGGGGGATTAAGAAACGTCGCTCGTTATCTTAACGAGCCAAGCTCGGTTCCAGTCGTCGTCTCAAGTCTGACGTGAGTCGTACTTCCGCATCGGCTTTTCGATTCGCGTTTCTTACGAAACGAGAGATACACGTTGCTTTTCTGACATTTGATTCTAATCTTCGAGCGAGCGAGATGGATGGGATGCGGGCATCGGTCCAGCGGGAAAACCGCAGTGACGCTCGATCAACTGGCAGGATCCCGGTCGTCTACTTGGCGAAATCTCCATCTCCGCCTCCCTCGGCCGATCCTCTTTGCCCCTTTCCCCCTCCCCCTCTCTTTCTCTCTCTCTCCTCCGTCTCCCGTAAATCGCGCTCCGCTGCCATCTCTTTCATTGTCCAATTGGTAATATCAGTCGCTATTACGCTGTTGAATGCATTTAATAGACAAAAGATTGGCAGTGGCTCTCATCGCGCTCTCTCGCGACGTCGGCGGCAGGATAGCTCCCTCCTTCCCTCCTTCGCCCTCACTCCGTCACTGAATTTAGCCCGAGAAAATGGCGTTTCGTATCCACCGCCGCGTCGGGAGAATATCGTTGTTGGCGATTCGGTAATAGCGGCACCGCAGCCCAACTCGGCATTCAATGACCGGGCAATTGGACAATTGAGCCCAATCATAATAACACTCATACGCATATCGTACCGAAGACCGTGTTTCGCCGTGCTTCATCGCGCGCGACATTATTTATTTACCAGAGTATCAATTCTGCCGCCGGAGGGGCGAAGGGGGCAGGCGACGGAATATCGGATTCGTTGAAAATAACAATCGGGGAACCGCCGTTAAAAGGGAAGAGGGAACGGGGGGGGGGGGAGGATGGGCCGACAACACGCTACGAATCTCCGTCGAGATATTTAGGCTCCCCCCGCGAGAACGCGAAGGGGAGCGAGAGGGACCGCCGTGTATACGCTGGCGCGATTGTACGCACGTGGTCCCGTAGTTGCGCTGAAATTCCAACGAAATTTTCACTTTCGAGCATGCACCAACTACGGAATATAGTGCAAACGGCAACGCGCGCACGGTACAAAGACGCGTCTGTTCGCCAGATGTGACGGTCGAAATTTTTCTCACCCGTCCTTTCCATCTTTGACCAGCAATATCGAACTCTCGTTTCGTAGAAATCGATATTTCTATTGTCTAGAATTTTAGAACAATACACAGGCGCTATTTCTCGTCGTTCGCTGAATGCGCCGCGATAGTTATACAGGGTGTCCGACAATTCGCGGAGTTATTATTGAGTAAAGTCTGGCCAATTATCGCCGATCTTTAGTTGGACGCACAGTCTGTGAGCCGCACGCCTGATAGTGTGCGTGAGCGCTCAGATGTTTATGACGGCTCACCGACGTGCGCCCGGCTGAAGATCGGCGATGATAGGCCAGACTTTATTCAATAATAATTCTTTTATTAAGCGTTATAGAAAAAAATGGTACAGGACTTTTTTGTTCAGAATAACACTCTTTACCTTTCCTTAAAGGATGATCCGCGAATTATCGGACACCCTGTATAACGATCTAGGAACATCGAAAACATTCAAGGATCGTGCGGAGGAAGCAAAATTATCGTGAGATCGAAATGGGAATCGGTGATGAATGATCCCCTTTTGCGCGACTCATCGTGTGTGACGCACGCTCTGCCGGCAATTATGTCCACTCGGCATATAATTATCGTCGCGCTCACGCTAATTGATTGCCACGTGCATTTCTCCGTCGACAGTTTCACAGAGAGCGCGCTCGGTTTTGGCAATCGAATAGGTAATCGCACTTTGTCACGTTTCCCTCGAACGCAAAGTGCCAAGTCAGTTGCGATTTAAATAGCGATTTCAAGACGCATGTGTGCACCTACGTGGCAATTTCCCGACGCGCGTGATTAGATTTCTCAAGAATGGAAGCGCCGATAATTAAATCGTATCTACGAAGTCCGAGGGGGCGCGACGTGACTGGAAATAAACTCGGATCGAGTACCGCTGGCGCGAAAGCCCGATTAAGCTGACGTTTCTCGGTATAGATTTCACAAAATACCTCCGCGTGTCTTACTTTTCTTCCGTGTCATTAACCTCCCTCGAAACGTTGAATCATGCCGACTTTAATCTCATAAAAACAAAATCGAAATTTTATTAATGATAGATTCATCATAACAAAAAAAAAAAAAAAAAAAAAACAGATTTAAATTTATATCAACAATTTCCTTTTTCTTAATTGTTTTTTAATCGACGTAGAAATAGTATATAAATTTTTTTTTTGTTCAACGCCGTAATCAGAAGATAATATAAATTCTACGATTAATCGGTTTTCAATGTTGCAAGTATTTCTCTGGAATCTCGCGAATTTCTCCACGCTGTTCCTTTTTCACTTGTACTTCCGGCTTTCGCTCTTTCGTCTTTACTAGCTTCCTCGTCGAGCTTGAGCGAGGTTTCTCGGCGCTATTTTTCACGTCGCGCGCGATTCGCACTAGCCGAGCTTATTCCTTTTTCAATACGAAAATATCGCGGAACGGCGCCGGATGACGTTGCAGACTTCCTTTACAAATCTTCGGCTCGCTACGACCGCGTACCAGGCGCGTCTCGTGGCATTCCCTCGTTTAATTTTACTCGAGATTTTTACTGCAGAACGATGAGATTTTATCGCCGCGATAACAAAATCGTATGTTACTTTTAAATGGCGTTACTTTTAAACACAATATTTGTCACATCGTATTTCGTATAATTGCGCTTTCATATCCCTTTACAAATATTCCTAGAAAACGTCGCAAGAACGCTTCTCTGAATTATGAAAGGTCTCGAAATATAACTCGACTTGAAAGCGTTAATAATCGCATGTTCTACGAATTAATTTCTAAATTATTTATAAAGTTACTATTTTTATGATTTACGGTTTATTACATTGAATTTTATTTATTTTAAGCATACAAATATGTAAAAAATATTGGTATTGTTCATTAAATAAAAAATAAAAATTATACGATTTTTCTAAGAAATTTGTAAGATATTTGTAAGAAATATATGTAAGATATATAAAAGTGTTATAAGAGAATAAAATGTGCTTACTTACCTAGCCGAAAGATTCGTCCTCGCGAAAGTCCGACGTTCAGGATAACGAGAATTCCGAAGATAAAGAAAATCCTCGTCGCCATTTCGATTCGTTCGACACCAGGCATGTGCAGTTAATGTAATCGCGGCATGGGTGATTTCCTGAAACAGAAAGCGTGAAAAGTTTGTTTATCTTCTCCTCCTCATATTTACCGGGATAAAGTAACACGTAAAGACAAAATTCTCTCTCTCTCTCTCTTTTTCGACGATTCTTCGAAAACAACGGAAACGATTAAACAATTCAACGTCGAACAATTATCATGAAGAAGCAACGCGAGAAGAGAGGGGAGGGAAAAGAAAACAAAAAAAAATAAAATAAATATGAGACACGCGGTAAAAACTAATCAAGTATCCAAGAGGATGGAAACAAACTCGCAATATACGTTGGTATTTATAATAGAAGAACAAAATACTCATTTCTTCCCTCCTTTTCTTCAATCGCCCGACCTCGTCGTATTTTTCTCTCTATTTCGCGAGGAGCGTCTCCCGTCGCTGGCCGACAGCCAAAACTCGAAAACGCGATGCACTCGCCGAGGACGCGCCGACCAACGGTTTTAGACACGATCACGTTGAAATACAGACCTGGGAGCGCCGAGGCAAACGCACGGCTTTACGCACGTGCTGCTTCCCGTCCGGGAACGAACGCGCCTTGTAAAAAAAAAATGCTACTCTCGAAAATCATCGTAAATCCGTCGTAAATCCAGGGCTGTATCGAACGATTCGCTTCCCACGTCACGCGATCGCCAATCTGTTCGACCTTCGGGTGAAGTCTTAGCAAGGGAAAAATCGTCCGAAAATCAGAGCGCTAAGAAAATAGTATATTTTCAAGAACATCCTACGCGTTTGTGTTTTCCCGTAGCGTCGTTAACGATCGTCGAAAAGCGTCGAGGGTGAAATTTTCGACAGATTGTTTTCTTTGAAACGCCTTAACGATCGCGCGGACACATCTTCCGTTTTCGATCCCTCGAGAGAAGAATACACGCCTCTACCAAACCCGAAGGAAAGAAAAAAAAAAAAAAAAAAAAAAAGAAATAACTAGTAATCCAGCGAGCGACGATTAATATCCGACCTTCCTTTAGGGAGGGCTTGAAGAATCTCACGGGTTCTCGGTGTCGGGATGTTCCTCCTCGGATCGACGCGTCACCTGTTGCGTCGATGAAAAAGAGAAATACGCGCGCACCCTCGCTCTCTTGTCGAAATACATATATCTATGTTTCATCTTCCTCGGATGATCGCAGTCGTGAGAAGATTTTCCCCGAGTATCCGAGGCAGGCCAGAAAAAGGTTCGGTAACGAGAGAAGGCATCGGGATATGCGAAACTGAAGGAAAACCATATTTTTCTCCAAGGCGATATTATAGAAACAGGTAGTTTGTGACTGAAAGTCTGGCAACCATATTGTCGCAGCATGAGAGAGTCCGCAGTTTTCAGATAATTGCAAAAAATACAGAGCAAATTTCCAACGGAAGTATCTATTATAAAATAATAATTTAGAAATATCTCGACATGCGCGCAAAAAACTAAACATTAAATATGAAAAAAATTGTTCAGGTAGCTTTATTCATATGATAGTATTTATTTTTCTCTCAAGAGGTATATTTTAATGTATATATTACTTCGATGTTACATAAATATCTGAATTTTCTTTACGAATGTCTAAAGATATTTTAATATATTTTATTATAATAAATAGATAAGCACTTTGATAAATATCTATCAATTGATCATTTGATGCGACATTAATTATATCAAATTGATGTGATCAAATATCATATCAATTTACTTTCGAGTATTTATATTTTAGAATCTTCAGTCTCTCTCTCTCTCTCTCTCTCTCTCTCTCTCTCTCTCTCTCTCTCTCTCTCTTTCTTTTGAACGTATATATATATAATAAAGACTAAAAACATGAGTCGAATTCCTCAGGCAATAAAGATTTAAATATCTATTTTTCAAAGAAAAAAAGAGTTTATGTTTATTGTGAAACATGAAAATATATACCAATAAAATACCAATAAAATACTAATAAAATATACCAATAAAAATATAACCAATTAGATTAGCCAGATATTATCCAATTATTATTTTCATATTTTTCAAGATATTTTTATATTATTATATGATATAATATACAAGATGACCCTAAATTATCTTCTATTGCGTTATATATATTTAATGATTAATTTGTTTACGTGTATTTTTCTCGCTTCTCGCATTCGGGGAAAAATAAATAGCGATGATCGGGAATATGCATGTCGCTAATATTAGAGAAATTTCATATTCCCGATGCAACATCACGCTAATAATTCGCCAAGTTAGTATGCGTGGGTCGCGGAATTTCGCGTAAAGCGCAAATATATTTCGGCGTCATCGTATAAAAATCACAGCCTAAAAAACTTTATATTAATTCAAAAAATAAACAATCGCGTAGGACGTGTCGCATACAAAATAACGAGTTTCAAAAGTGCGTGCGATTCTCGGTAATGCGTATATACGCAACTAATAATCAAATCGTTTTCGCGCGACGATTCTAATTTATTACGCGAGAACGTTTTCCTGGAATTTAACGCCCGATGAACGTGCAAAGTATTCTGTATCACTCTAGTCACGCTATTAGCTGTTTACGATCGCGCGGTTAAAATGCCGACCAGCGGGAATGTCGAGAACAACATTGCGAGTATCCATTTATATGTAGCGTACATTTGACATTACATAGAATTTACTACTCGATAAAAAGAGAGGAAGACGTCGTTTGCGTTAGTATTCCTTCGCGTTTATAGGTACGACGCATCTGCATATTTAAGGATATTAGCTTCGCCTAGCATATATTCGTATATATTGTATAATTCGATTCTCATTTTCTCAACGGCAAGATATAATTTTCCTGTTTACAGCCGACAATTAATAGTTTTTATTTTGTATAACTATTTTGTAAACTTCATTCGAATGGATCATCTTTCTGGATATATTATGTTTTCGCATAAAAGTACGTTGTTATCGAATGAAAAGTAGTGATAAATATTTTCTCGAACGCGACCAGAGTATTTTACAAGCGAAAAACCAGTATTAAAATTTAATACCCAATAAAACGAAAGAAGTGAGAAATAAAATGTATATTTATTCGTTTACTATTATGCAATATTTATGTCTGTTCTAAGAAGAATTTAAAAGCTATACAAAATTGCGAATTTTTACTTTGACGCTATCTTGTTTCTTCTTGAAAATCTTGCGGAAATTATCCGCGATGAATTTAGATTTAGAAGATAGCGATTCAATGAAGATTTTCTTGGGCAAGACCGGTTTACAAGGAATTTCTTGTGAAGCCATCTTAATCAATCTAAATATTTATTTTCTCTCGACGCGTCAAATCAGATCAAATAATGATGATGAAAATCCTTGGCCCGCGTGTACATCTTTAAGTCTCGCGGAAAATATCATCCGACGATTTTCTGAAGATTAGTATCTTGCAATGTTTTGATGTGATCTCGTGCGTGAAATTCACGTGGACTTCTGATTGCGTCGAGGAGAAAGATTGACGCGCCGTGTCAACGACCGTTTCATAAAACACGAAATTACACAGAATTTCTAGCGATAAATCTGGATAAATCTGACATCTGGTACAAAAATAATACGCCAACAATATGTGAAATAAATTTGCACAAGTTAGGTAAACAAACTTACTAAGCTTTTACGCAATATGTCGTGTCACTGGTTTATATACAGGGTGTCCGACAATTCGCGGATCACCCTTTAAGGAAAGATAAAGATTATTCTGAACAAAAAAGTCCTGTACCATTTTTTTCTATAACGCTTAATAAAAGAGTTATTATTGAGTAAAGTCTG
>JBCEZX010000043.1:943227-961257 GCA_039654345.1 Cataglyphis cursor | reverse complement strand
AAATCGTAGCTCGCTTCTTACAAGCTTACTTGCAACTTTACTTCTACCTCCTACCTCGATCGTCCGTCCACCCGTTTATCTCTTTCTCTCTCTAATAGTCTTTCGAATCTCGCGTCTCGCTCGCTCGTCTCGCATTCATGAAATAAATCCTTTGCGAGTACTTTGACGCGTTTCTATACGGAAAGAGGAGGAAGGCGGGGGGAGAGAATCGAGAGAACGAAGGACCGAGAAAACTGCTACACAGTGCGCCGCATTGTACATGCGAATCTTATTATTCGAGGATCTTTGCATCGCGAGAAAATGCCAGTCATGATTTTAACTTTTGCACGGATAACGCATAAGTCGCGCTTAGATTATCGCTAGAAGGAAATATTTAGAGATGAGTGTATATAATTAGGAATATGTGTAGTCTAAAAAAAGAAAAAATACATTTAAATTTACAAATTTGATTCAACAAAAACTTTCGACAGGTTTTTTAAAGGAATAAATTATCTTTATTTAGGAATTGAATTCTCCCTACGATTAATGTTCAAAATCGGTGCTATTCGGCAAAGCGGACCTCTCAGCAACCGTCATTTTTGTCTCTGGAAGAGATGTTAATCAGCAATTTCGCAAGAGATGATAGCGTGGGTATTACCGGATGCGAGACAAACTCATGCGTGCCACGCGATCGCGGACAATACAAACAGGGCAAAGAAACGCTCGTGTAATTCATCTAGCGTGTATATTATCGTTTGCGCGGACCTGCTCGCTCGCGGCGTTTTACTCGTGTAAACACCGGAAGCGAACACTGTTACTCGCTTTATGATTCGTTCGCGAGACAATCTCTCTCTCTCTCTCTCTCTCTCTCTCTCTCTCTCTCTCTCTTTCTCTCTTTCTCGCGATACTTTTAGTCCATCCAACCCCCGATGACTACCGGTTTGTAATTCGCTAAAAAGCCGACGCGCTAAAAAGTCACGTTTTATTTTCGTGCCGAGGGGGAGAGAAGCACGGAGAGAGCTTCTCAAATTCGCTGCTCACATCAGAGTTTTAGTCTACGACGGCGCCAATTCGGTCGACGGACCTATCTACCGGGGAGGGGATTAAGTACTCTGAAACACCATTATTCTCTATGAAATGTTTGGTGTGTCGTAGCTAAAAATGTGCGCGGTAAATGATTACGGAGCTGCCAACGATTTACTCCGGACGATAATCTGATTCATCGTCGGGGGATCTCGACAGACGCGCGCGTTTCTAGCGTTTCTATCTCTCGCTCTTCTCTCTCTCTCTCTCTCTCTCTCTCTCTCTCTATCTCTCTGTCTTTCTCGGTTGTTCATTCGCGCGCGCGCGCGCGACGTTCCCTTTCTCGATCTGGAATTTGGATTAAAGGAGCTCGAGACTCTCGCGACCGTCGAGACACGCGAGGGAAGAGATTAAGTAAAGCCGGAATAAATTACCTCTTCTTTCTCCCCCCCCCCTCCCCCTGCTAAATAAGCCGCCTGATCTGGCCGGAGGACGTGCAGGGGATGAGCTTTACTCGCGTCTTGCACGCGTGCAAAGCTCATGGAATTAATCGGCCGGTTTCTTTAGCCTGTCTACTGAGTAAAGAACTCCACGCAACATTTTTATATTATACAAAGTTGTACCTGCATTATTTAACCTTCGGAAAGCGACGAAGACGGAGAAAAGTTGTCCGCTGTATCGCGCCAAGATCTTCCTTCGCTCCAAATTAATTAGTCGATCAATTAACTGATTGCCTTGCCGTGCTTCCTAATCATTATCTACGCGCTCTATAATTATCGATAGCGGCGAGAAGAAGCTCTAAAGCAGATAATAGAACGAAAACGAGAGAAAGGACAGCCATTAAATCGTCGTTCTACGTTCAAGGTTCGAGGAGCTATTTAATTATTTAGTTAGGGACTTTTATATATCTTGACATTGTGTGTTGCGTTAGTTTATCGTTTATCTAAAACATACTGGATTTTTGTGACATCATCGAAAGAGAAAGAGAGAGAACGATCATGTGTAATGGAAGTTTTCCATTACGCCGACATCGTGTTCGCGCATCTACATCGATCACATCGGGGGAAATAAATGGCACGAGTCTGCTTAATCGACCAACGAGGCAATACCAATTAAAATTGCATTCCCGAACGATGTCCTCCAGCACTCGCATGCACGCACGCGAGCAAAACCTATCGATAAATATCGCGCGCGTCATCGCTCCGTTCCCCAGCTACTTCCCGATGACGCCGATGATGAATTTTCATGCATTCCCGCGATATAGCTACTAGCGTTTCGGCGTACGTCCCATAATGCGTTCGCATCGTTCGCATTAAATCAATCGCATTTATATAATGGCTTGACTACGTGATTTTATTTAATTTATAGTATAGATACAGGGTGGTCCTGAAGAACTTTTTTCATCCTTATGACGAGCTCAATCCAATCCCTGATTTTACCAACTATTTCAGGACCATTCTATAGAAACATCAAAATGTTTCTCGGTATTATTCCATTTATCAGAAGGTACACAAAATGACTCATATTCGTTCTAAAAAAAAAAAAAAAAGAAAAAACGCATTAGAACGAATATGCAATTTTGAATAGGAACTTCGATAGATCGCTCGTCGCGTAGTGATTCTCGCTCGTCGCGAGATTACTCGTCCAATTCAAGTTTCGCCCACGTTCGTCTCGCGTCCGTATCTTTATCTACAAGTACGGGAGCAGTGCACTGCGTACTCACCGTAGTGCGACGCTCGCGATCTCCTTTCCGAGAAAACTCCTTGGACGGCGTCTCGAAAAACTCCCCTCGTCTCCTTTCTCGGTTCCTGCGATGCTTCTGGCGCTTCTGGCTTTTCTCAACCCGCTCTCAGGAACGAGGCTGTCTCTCTCTCTCTCTCTCTTTCTCTCTTTCTCTCTTTCTCTCTTTCTCACACACTCTGTCCAACGCACCGGCGCGGATCGCGGGTAACGCACGATCGGTGAATCGAGGAGCAAGGATCGAAGGAACGAAGGAAAAATTGAGGAGGTAGTGAAGAAAAGCTAGAGTCACTGCCGAGACGTGATTCGCGTCGGAACGAACGGGAAGCTAGCTCCGTGATTCACTGTACACGCATTCCCGCTGTTATTTCAGGCCGACGGCGGCGCGTCATCATAGATCCTCCTTCGCTCCTCTTTTCCACACGCGTTCCATCCCTCGTCTTTCCCGCTGCGATTTCTTCAAAATTCTCGTCCACTGTCCGCATATGCGTCCCCCCTCCTTCTTAACGTTTCTCAAAATCCTATCACCGAACACGATGGGTCCATCCATTCACTAACACCGGTCACCCTCGGAAGACTATCCAATTTCTTTCTTTTTTTTTTTTTTTTTTTCACTACAAGTATCGCAGATCGATACGCGGAATCGATCGATCGATCGATCGATCGATCGGTGGCGGGTCTTCGATGACAACAAGTACTCGCGTGCTCGTCCTGCGGATCGGATTCGAAACGCGCGTCCGGCCGCTCGCGGTGCTGGTTGCGCTCTGCGGGCTTCTCTCTATCTCGTCTGTGAGAGGCGCTGCGGCGTCGCGGCGGCGACACTGACGGGACAGAGGCACCACTCCGCTAGGAGAGGATGTGCACGAGGAAAGCTCGGGCTCGAAGTGCCAGAAGAGCCGTTCGCTTGAAATAACCGCTCGTCCGCGCTCGTTCCCTCCGCAACCCCTCGTGGGGTCTCTGTCGCGGTCTCTCTCCCTCCCTCTCTCGTCTCGTCAACCCCCCCCACTCCCGGACGGAGTGCCGCCGAGTGCTCCGATAGATCGCCGGCGAAACTCCCGGCGTATATACCCCACTACTCCGAGACGGCATCTTCCTTCTCGTTCCCTTTCGAACGCCGCACGTCTGGCTCCCTCCTCTTCTCTTTCTCCCTTTTCTCCTACCCATCGTCGCGCGCTGCTCATACGCACATGTGTACGCGCGATGCAGTTTTCGCGCCATTCCGAGACGCGAAAGCCAAGACGAGAGTTCTCTCCATCTCTCGTGCGCTCGTGTATTGTTAAAATCGTAATTAATTTAGTTTTGACCTTTTTTTTTTTTTTTTTTTTTTTTTTTTTTTTTTTTTTTTTTTTTTTTTTTTTTTTTTTTTTTTTTTTTTTTTTTTTGAAATAAACGGAAGACCTTGTCAGATACGTATGGGTGGATAAATGAGGGAACAATAATTAGCCTTCTCGCATACACACACACA
This sequence comes from Cataglyphis cursor, assembly GCA_039654345.1. NCBI lineage: Eukaryota > Metazoa > Arthropoda > Insecta > Hymenoptera > Formicidae > Cataglyphis > Cataglyphis cursor. The sequence continues at coordinate 957,050 of JBCEZX010000043.1, read as the reverse complement.
CATCTGAAAGTATGGTTTGAAAACATTGAAAGAATGCATTTCACGGAAAGACACCCTTCTTCATCCCGTATCGAAACAATCGCGTGAATCGGCCACTTCGCAGGTAATTTCGACGGCTCCATGGCCGTCATCTCACTAGGCCGACCCTATTTTTCTTTCGTCCCCTCGTGCCACCGTGTCCGGAACACACATTCGGGACATGTGTTGCCCGAACGTCGACCACCTTTTCGTTTCCCTCGGGACATCCAATACACCATGAACGGCGATGGTAGAACAGCCGAGATTACCAACCTTCCCTCTCTCTCTCTCTCTCTTTCTCTTTCTTTGTCTCTCCGTCTAAGCGTCTCCCTTTACCACCCCCTGGCGGTGTCTGTCTCCGCCCGTTATTTATAGAAAGCCACGATGACTCGCCTAATCGTAACGACCTCACGGCACAGACTTCACGGATACCTATTATTATCCAGTCGAATTAATGAAACTCGCTCGTGGCAATCGTCAGCCCCCCCCCCCCAATTTATATTTACCGTGTGTAGAAGGGAGTAGCGTCGCATTTCGCGTGTGTACCCCGTTCGCTTTTCATTTAACTTCCTTCTGATATATCGAACTTTTGATGAACATTTTCGCATACTTTCCTCCGCTTTCGCGCGTGACGTTTAATCGACGGTGTCATTAATGGACCGCGGCATCGCGAGATAATTCGTCGCACCGGGGGCTCGTTTGTCTCCCTGCGAACGCCATAATTCTCCCTCCTTCTCCCCCCCCGGAATGATTCATTGATTTATTTTTATAGTTTAATGCTAAGTGGTGGCGCGCGCGCCCGCAACGCGGCGCATACCTAAAGATTTATCTAGGACACGCTGAAAGCAAGGGCCTTTGTCGCGTCACGTACCTTCTAAATATAAAATCTTTATAGCGCCCCGTTAAAGCGAGATCCCTCCCGACCCTTTCGGTTACAATCGGAATCGCATCCACCCGCGCCCTGTGAATCTATTTTACGAAGGTGCGAACCGAAGACCCCTTCACGAAACAGTCATTATACGCGTAATTTTATACAGTCTATCTCAAAACCTTGAAGAATCTAATGAAGTAAATGATCGACGGGTATTGATCGTTGACTTGAATAAGGATGCCTCGCAAGAGAGTCTGTATCGCGCAACTCGCGTTTGTTTGCTTTACCTCTTGTTGTACGACGAGTCGAGATCGTTATTCACCGCAGATTGCACGGTTAATTAGTACGTGTCGGTAGATGCGAGCGTACGATAGGACGCTGCCCTCTCGCTGTCAAGCTCGGCTCGCTGTCACTGATCGAAAACACCTTAAATCTTGTACCACTGCTCGCGGGCTCTCCTCGGTAACGAATTAACCGCTCGTATAAATAGTCATGGTAATGTGTGCGAAAAAGAGAGAGAGAGAGAGAGAGAGAGAGAGAGAGAGAGAGAGAGAGAGAGAGCATCGCACGCGTCGTTTGCAAACCGCGGAATGCGTATCGGGTTGGTTATCATAGAAATACGAGATTATACGGCTGGTAAGTTACAATTTATCGTCGAACTAATAACGTAGAAACAGCGTTCTTTTTATAATAAAATATTTTTAGAGAGAGCCGCGGTACAAATTCGAACGAATTCCGTCCACGTGAGTATATTCTTGATTTACCGCGGAAAGAGCGCTTCTTCGAGCGAACAGAGCACAGAATTATGGGACACGAAGAAGAGGTGTGAAGCCGCGTCGAGGGAGCGTTAGAACGAGCGCGGATGACGGAATTATTATTCTCGTCCGTCTGTCTGATGTCTCTCGTTTCCATGATCCGTTCGTAGTTCTCTTCGTTCTTCCAACAAAAGTAGCCCGTTACATTTCCGTGTACGGGGACCCTATCGGAAGTATCTGTTTGTTCAAGATTCAGTGAAAGCTTATGACTAGATGAGATGTATGGAAATTGCAAAATTTATCCTTAACGTTGAATGTTCGAATAGTATATAAACTCAGTTAGACTTGAAACATTATAATTTAAAAAAGAAAGTTCTTGGAAGAAAGAGAGAAAGAGAGAGAGAAAGGAAGTTTATATATATAAGATTATTTTGTAATATATCTTGTTTGATTAGGAATTTTTTTTTGAGATACTAAGAGATATTTAGTTGGAAAAATATATAGTCATGACTAACTGACATTATATTTGACGAGATTATTATTCTTGAAAATCTAAAGGAAATTTTTATACTCCATTGTCATAACACTGAATCTCGTTAGATATCGCTTGAGAGTAATGTTCTTTGAGATGCTAAAAGGCATTCAGCGCGATAGATTTATTCGATAGAGCCATCGTGCTGTCCGAGAGAATCATGAAGAAGACAGGCTCGGGGAGCAAATGGAAATCTTTCGTCGCAATTCTATCGTGCGGAGTCCTCTCGGTTGTCATCGGCTGAAAACCATGAATTGTCTCGCGGCTCTTGCTGGGAATACTAGCTCCGTTATTCGTCACAGCTTCCTCCGATTTTTATTTTTCTAGTGACAGACGAAAGAGGCTCGATAAAATGTGACTTGCTTTTCTACTTGTTGAATATATATATATTTTTTTTCCTATTATATATATCTCCGTTACTTCTTTAGAGTTCTAGTCATTTTTCTATGAAATATAACGCAAAATAAAAAACGTCATTATTTATTTCGTATTCCTCAGAAAATTCAATGTCATCAACGCGAGAAGAACGACGGGCAATCAGCGACTCGATTTCGACCGTAGTCGTAACGAAGAAAATCGTAACGCACGTCGTGTAAATTTAGAACATTGTTTTCCGGTCGACTAAATTCCATCGTGAGTAATCGTTTCCTAAATCCGGCCTCGCTAATTTCGACGATTTTCTCGCCGTGCAACGGTAAACTATACGCAGAGAATTGAACTGTATTTGCGGACATTGGGTAATGCAACTTGTAATGCGATCGGAAACAAGATTTATTTACGAATTGAAATAATTCTTAAGCCTTTGTACAACGGGGATGGTTTGATTACACGAAAAGATACATAAAAAATTTACAAGTTCAACATTCATTTTTGATAAAGAGAGAGAGAGAACGCGTAAGTCGTGCGTAAGCGTTTCCCCCAGTGCGTTTCGTACGGAAATGTGTTTATTATTAACTCTTTTGGATCGACACGTATATCTCTTTGAAGAACGCAGTGGCATAACAGACCAAATAGCGGTTCCAGGTACCGTTTGCGCGAAAAGAAAAGCTCCGCTTGGATTCTTTTTAACGCATCGCTAAGTCATAATAAAGTCATAATATTCGCGGCAAACGAGAACAAACAATGCCTCGTCATTTTCTCGGAAGAGTGTCAATAATGTAGATGATTTTTTAAACGGTTAATCTCTGAATTAAATAGAAGCAGGTTCAAATATTGCAGCTACGTTTTCGATTGACAGCTAACGAGGATAAATTTTCTCACGTTAGTGTATCGCATTTTTTTTTTTTTTTTTTTTTTTTAATTTTCTGGGAACTATAACGAATGAATGTCCCTCTTGTAACCGCAAGCGTCGTTGCGTGAAATAATTTCCTGTTCTTCGTCCGCGTCCAATGGACCAGTACGACATACCAGTTCACATGCGCCCGCTGTGTATGCCGTATGCGTATGCGATGCACCTGAATAAGGATGCTGATGGAGGAGAAAAAAGAAAGAAAGAGAGAGAGGAGGGAAATGGAATGATGACAGGTTATTAAAGGCGGAAAACGGAGAATTTGAATGCTCGTGAAAATACTTTGATATTCTCCGAAACTTCATAATAATAAAATATAATAAAAATATATAATTAATAATATATAAATATAATAATAATAATATATAAATATAATAATAATATATAAATATAATAATAATATATAAGTATAATAATAACAATATATAAATAATATAAATAATAAGAATATAATTAAAAGAATATATATTAATTATAGATACACGCATATATAATTAAATATTAAATATGACGCGATATAAGTTTCCTTAGTACGTTATACGGACAATCACGTTTCCCATAGCGGCCGTGCACCATGATGCCACCTGAAGGTAAACGATGCAGGTATTATAGTACGCGGTCGGGTCGATTAACGATGGGAGGAAGCAACGGGTAAGACCGGAAGCCACGCACGGAGATGTGACTTGCGAGGTGTGCGCGGCGATGTGCCCTCTCTCCCGTTTGAGCCTCCACCGATCGGCCGAGGAGTATATAACTCGTGTCGACGACGGTCAACAACCGAAGATATCGAAGCGTCTATTCTCGTGCCACGCTCGTACGATGAACCGCCGCGGGGCGTTCGCGCGCTTCGAGAAAATGCACGGCTAACCGGATAATATTGACATGAATTTTAAATTCGGCGCCCGGAATATGTGCATACATATACGTTCCCCCTCCCCTCTTTTCTCTTTACGCGCGATTTGCCATGCGGAAACCATGCTGCAGAATCATTGACGAAGACGTATCGCTTCCGGTTGTGCTTCGAGAGTTCTTCTTCGTCGCAAAAAAAGAACGGTTTTTGCACGCAAAAAACGTTACGCGTGTAATTTTCTTTTCCATAATTTCTCGACATATTTTTTTGCCCATTTTCCTCTTTACATTTCATAGGATGATGAAATTATTTGTACGAGAAAAGGGAATAGATTCGTATAAATTGGACGTTAGCGGAGAAAGTTTCAGAACAACGTTTGGCGTCTCTCTCGTTTTCTAATTAAGTACGCACGGATATTTCTTAGGGCGGGATATACGTGTGCTGTTTGGTAACGACTTTTCAGGATGTTTCGTCCAATTTTCACGGTGCGCGAGCGTGGGATTTGGTGGGTGTGTCGAGACCTGCCGAGGTTGAAAAAAGTCTTTCCCCATAAGGGAGTTTTTCGGATGAAGGCGCGCTGGACCGACACGCTGCCCCGGATATGCACCGGGCCGGAAAGAGATCCCTCATTCTTTCCACGGAAAAAGATGCGAGGGAAAAGAGAAAATGCTGTAGACAGAGAATGAAATTCGTATCTTGAATCTTTTTAGAAATTAATTGATCGAGAAAAGAATTAAATAAAAAAGTTGACACGTGATCTTGACGCTAATTGAAACAATCATTACTATCGATGTTCTCGGACAAACTTTATCGCTCAATTGCCGTCACCAATGATAGGACGTAACTGTGAAAACACGTCGCCTGTCAGAACGCTGTCGTCGCCCGGATAGATTACATCGTCCGTAGTATCGGCGTTCCTTCCGAAGACGTCGAAAATCTGCCGCGAGCGAAATTTCGAGAATCCGTCTCTTACATTGAGCTTAACGAGGCTTTCTAAATCCGCCGGAGGATGTATATAATTGTAAAAGATTAATATCTACAATATCCTTGCGAATCCTTGTGCGTGCGCGAGACTTAATTCTACGATTTATTAATAAATTGGGCAACTGCTTTCTTAATGAGAGATTTTAATGTATCCACTTCTATCTGAGTCTACTGGCGATTTTTCGAGACGGAAAGGGGGGTTTGGGGGACATAGAAGAGGGGGCCTCCCCTTCGGTGTAATTACCACGGTCACGGTCGGCGGCGTCCCTGCGAGCGCACCTGCCCAACGAAACAGAAACCACGGCCGTAATAAATGTTACGCCGCGTAGCGCGTGCGCTTGCAATTACGCACGTGCGATCGCGTTGTATGCGTTTACTTGCGTTGCGAGCCATGGGTCGTTTCAACAGCGGTCTTTCCCGACGCGATTAACGTTATAAGTCAAGTTCACTATTATACGCATTGCGAAATAACAAGATGATTCGCAAACTGATGACGCTTAAGTAAATTCGGACGCTTATGACATATCTTTATGCACGCGCATCTTCTCTTATCTCTTATCTCAAAATGAAAATTTAAAATAAATTCGCATTATTTGCGAACTACATTCTGCTGCTAGTTTTTAAAAAGGCAGAAAAATTAAATATTCTTTAAGACTCTGCAAAAAAAAAATCAAAATAAAACACAGGCAAGAGCGCAGAAAATTATGACGCAAATAAATCTTTACATTTTTAAAAAGAAAAAGACATTTAATAGAACGTTTTCATTTTATAATATTTTTCTGTATCCTACTATATATGACAGATTTTTTTCTTTTTTTGTTTAACAATGTTGTTGAAGATGTGGACCGCAACGTGCAATTAAAAATGTTTCTCTTTTTAAAATTTATTTACACCGCAATCTCCTGCGTTTTCTTATTTGCCTACCTCTTGTTTTATTTTAGTTTTTAAAAAGAATAGAATAGAATAATAAAAAGATGATCTCTGGTAGTTAAAAAAAATGGAATAGAATAGAATGGAATAATAAAGAGATGATTTCTGGTAAAAGAAGTTAAGATTTTTGAGGACGTCTTAAAAGCGAACAAAGAAAACGGGTCACATCGACTCGGGAGCCGTAAACGGCGGGAACTTTTCGAGATAAAAGTTTGCAGTATTTTCAAGTGAAAGAAGGCAGCCCCTTACTTCTCGTTTGCTGAAACTCGCGAGCGAGAGAACGAGTCGTCGTAAATCCCTATTATTCGCGTGGAGAGCCAGATGTCCTCTTTCTTGAAAAAAACTTGTTGATCGAGTTCAAAGACGAGAATATTGCGTACAGCTAAGCTAGAAACCCGGGTCTTTCCCGCGATAATTATTTCAATTATTTTATCGTGATAATTGTTAAATTCATTGCAAAAAAAAATATTATATTTGAAGACTTTACAAGAACGACTTCGAGTCTACGAAATTGTGAATTTTGTGATTGAAATCTCTTGGCGGTTATCGACCTTGAAGATACGGTCGATATAATTATGTCGCTCACGATCAGAGAGAATATATATTCCGGTTTATGTGTGGCGATATAAAAAGTCGAATAGTAATTTAAGACTAAGTATCTTATGGATGGCAGGTGCTAGATATATGGCGCGCTATGAGGAACGCGATGATTACATGTCGAATAGTGCGATCATAAATCAGCAGACTCGCCGCTGTCAAATTATCGACGCGTTTCTTATTTGTAAGAAATATTCTTGTACTACAATTTTCTCTGAGGTAATAAATGAATACATACTATGTGAAACGATTTTTTCCGGAATTTTCGAGATATCGTGGAAAAGTGTTCTTCCAACCGGAAGTCGTACTTTGCTTAGAATTATAGAGAGAATTATTTAACTGATAAAAATAAATAAATTGTTATGCGTGTTTGATTCATTCACACAAGGAATATTGCCATGATAATTTAGAAGCTACTAATCTTCGGAGAGGAGATGATGAAAAAAGATGAAGAATAAATAAATTTTTATACGAGAAATAGAGAGAAAAAAAAGGATGAACACGCGAGATGATAGCTCGAACCATCGCAAATTGGCACGTGCTTCGAACACGTTTGAAGCAGCGCGACCGCAAATCAGGACGCGAGTAAATCTTTCTATCTCCCTCTTTTTCCTTCCCCTTCTGCACTCTCGATCGTTTGTAATTCGATGCAACGATCCGGACCAATGCTTTCGCATCCTCCTATTTGGTCGCCGACATTAGGAGCGATTTAAATTCATGGCGATCGAAATTAAGGTCGCCCCGGACGTTTCGCTCTTGCCTGCGACCTGCGTTTCACTGTGCCATTACGGGATGCCCTGCCACTACGAGAGACTTGTTCATAGGCGACTCATTGTATTCAAAGGTGTTCACCATTATAATTTTCGTCCCGCGACGAAACAAACGTGCCTAGTCCCTAAATCAAATTCTCGTCGACCAATCGAGCAATTCCGCGTGATTTAAATGCCATCGTTCTCGTCCGTTTTTTTTTTCTAGATTAATAACTTTGAATATTAAAATAAAATTATAGTTAATATCAACATTATTCTTTTATAATATTTTATGCGATTAGAGAATTTATGAGAGAAACGAAAAAAAGACATTATAAAAATTCACGTACAGAAAAAGAAGACAATAAGTGGAAAAGCGAATGAGAGAGAAGAAAGCAAAGGGAGATGAGAGACAAAGCTCGAGCCGACAGGAAATATGATGTATAAAGATGATTTATAATAAACACGTGTCTTTCCGTGAAGGACTTTAAAATATTGTGGCTTGTTCCAATCGTTAATATTATCATTCCGATATCCTTAAATATCGATTTGAACGATGTCCTTGGAAGCGCGACTGGTCGTGGCTAAATATAATTTATCCTTGAAGGCTTCTTGTTCTCTAACGTTGTTTGTGTCGAGCGTGCTCGTCAGTCTGAGAAGATATGTAAATTAACAGCAGGATCGGCAGGATTCTCACGTCGATTTCAACCCTACCGCATTTGAAGTAGGAATTCGGAGATTCGAAGGAAGGGGGTGGTCACATCCCAAAATCAAGATGTTGTGACGAGGCTTCATCGTTCAGAATTCGGAATAAGCCTGATACCGGATGCGCAATCGTATCTTTTTTCATATCATAAACAAACATATTGACGATATATAAAAGCAGTAAAAAATCATACAACTGACGTATCGAGATACAATTTATTACAATTAGATTTTATGTTAATCTTCTTAAAAAAAAAAATTAAATCAGTTCGATGCGGTTTTGTGATATAATAGAAAAAAAGCATTGAGAGAGAGAGAGAGAGAGAGAGAGAGAGAGAGAGAGAAATAGCGAGCGCTTGTAATTGAGATGCAAGCTACGTTTTCACCTGTCGACGAACACAGCAGCCATCTTTGTTTTTGATTGCCGAAACACGCCTAATTATTTATTCTTCGCGTACACGACGATTCCTATCCACACGTGTGAATCTTCGGGACAGGTCGAACTTTCGATGAACATACTAATGGCGATACCTTCGAATGAGAACATCAAGAACGAGAAAGCTTTCGATTTTTACACATTTCTTTTATTTGCACGAATTAAATTAATTCGCTTTTTATTTGCAAAATTAGGACAAATTAAATTAAACGTTATGTTTTTCATGTAAATCGAGTCTTTCTAAATAAAATTGACCTGTAAGAATTAAATTTCCATAATAATTAATTAGATATATATATATATATATATATATATATATATATATATCTTGCGTTACTCGTGATAGCGACTGTGGATTAAAGTGATATAAGTTATGCTTTTAATCGAAGGAAGAAAATTGTAATTTATATTCCAAAACCGTAGGCGCGATAACGTAACCAGCCATATGACAAATGTGCTGACGTTTTTAATTAAAATAATGTTCACTCTCTTATTCCCATAATAACTTTGGTCAGAATGGAGGAACTTGGCACGCGTTTATTCATACGAATGCCTTATTTTGGCTCGTGATTCGCAGGAAGCTTCCCCGCGACACGTTCGTTGTACACTTCTTCCTGCCGCGATTTCTCGTCCTATATTTAGAAGACGGCGATTACACAAGTGCAATATATATGTATAATATTGCAATATTATATTACTCGTCGTTGCACGAGCAAATGAAAAACGAATATTGCAATAAATATGTATTTATTTATTAAATTTATCAAATTATATTAAGGTGCAATATTTTTCTCGTCAAAATTCTATTGTATCTTCATCTCTTTGTTTGTATATTATTTTTATTTTGTTCCTCGTGATTTTAGAGAAGAAGGTAATAATAATAATAATAATAACAATTCTGCGTACTTATTGTTAGTGGACTTTGTCGCAGCTGTTTTGACATATGATCGATTGTCACGGCGACGCTAATTAGGAGATGATGACGAGAATAAATATCGAAGATTTGTGATGATCCGTGCGAACAACCGTATGAATGATCGTGACTTTTCGTTTCGAGGGACAAAGCACGTTCATTTATCGCACGCCGGATGCGTAAAGATTTTTGGCATTCCATCCAGAAATCCTTGATACGCACTCTGAGAGATCAAGAGAGATCCTTTCGAAATATAATAAAATTGATTTGCATAAGATTAACGGGGGAGGCAAGCGCCGTATTCTCGCATTTCCGCTCGAGACTTAGCATTTCAACAATTACACATTTAAATTTCAGAATATAACGGGTGTGTGTATGTGCGCGCGCGACGAAGATGTAGTTTCAAGTTCTCAGATTTTCATATGAAGTGGATAATCAAGAATGCGTCTTTGCTACACGATGCAAAGATGTTGCACGGCGAGATTTCTACTCTCCTCGTACAGATATAACTGCTTCCTCGACTGGTTAGACATCGGAATCGCGAGGCGAGTATTTTCATATCATGTGTTCGCAACAGATGCAGACTGCAAATTGCAATGCAGCTAAGAGCAAAAAGAGATCGATGCTTTTTCTTATTAAGTCTATCTCCGAGCGTTCTCGGGCACTCTCATAAATTTAATTATATCGAACCAATATGTTGAATAAACATTATCGACCATATGATTGTAAACCCTCGTAATATAGATACGCGGTCGCAACTGCTATCGAGACTATTACCGGAATATTACGCGGGCGAACGTGATTTCCGGATGACTTAACGGAAAGTAAATTATTGTCGGCGTATATTTTACTGGCGTATTTAGAGTGAGTCGAGCGCGCGTCGAGCACTCTAGATTTACGCTCGCGTCCGGTACTTGAGTTCTCGCTGCTAACTCCGTGCATCGCTATGTATAGAAAGAGAGAGTGTACGTCAGTAAATATTATAATTATATATTTCGCCTACAGTGGGATATATTATTTATTCCGAAGAGACTTTGTATTAAATACCGGCTATTAAATATATCATCTCGAAAAATTTACGCGACGCGCAGCAATCTTTCATGCTGGAACGTGGAATCGAAGAATAGCAAAGTCACTCATCTCTCATCGTTTTTTTTTTCTGACATTTTTATGTATTAATATATTAGAAACCCGTGTGTTCCCGGTAATTCAAACGTACGATATAATAGATTCGTGGGTGCGACCGGTTTCTCTCTCTCATCTCCTACAGAGGAGTCCAACAATAGCGTTGCCCGTCTCGATTCTGACTTTGGAGGAACCGCGAATATCTATCGCGAATAAAGAGACGATATAAATTACTACTACTCATCCTTGCCAATGAGCCGCTTCCGAAAGGATTTACGACGCGTGGATTTTTTCTCGCGACGAAAATTCGTCGTGCCACGACCGATCGCAAATCACGGACGCGAAGTGAATTATCATTCTCGATTCCGCGGTGATTTTATAACGACGATGATACGTTCGCGTTTAATCGCGGTGTACTTTATTACCGCGACTGTCGCGCTTATCCTCGCGAGCGCTTAAAAAGTAGCGTCTTATAAATGGCCCGCTGAAAATTATCGATTCCCGGGGGGAGAACATCGATCGTTACAAAGTATGTATTACACACGGGCCGATAAATCGAATAAGATAAACGAAAGAGAGAGAGAGACGTTCACCTCGATGCTTGGTTGTGTAACGCGCGAGAGCAATGGAATCGCGAGGAATGGCGTGGAATTTATGATATCCGTTCCGGTAATGCTGATCATTCACCGAAACAATCATATTCCACCTTGCTTTGAAAAATTGCTCGCATTTATACATCATGCACCGCCGTTTCTTATTTCCGTTCGACGCGCTGTTTAATTAACTTTATTGTTCGCGGGGGTTGCTGTACGATTCCTCTCATCGTGGAGACTCGCGTCAATTCAGAAATCGGATTATAAAAATGTCACACGTAGCCCTTCTTGCCCGTAAGGTTCTCACGATATTGCCCGCGATATCGCTTTACAAAGTGTTTTCCTCGTGTCTTTAAGGAGTAAACGACTTCCTTCCGTCCTCTGATTAACATAATTTTTTGCAACGCCTTGCTCGCATTAATACGAGCGCATGTAGCGAGGCGATTGCAGGTGCATCCGCGTGAAAGAAAAACATGACTTAAAAGAGAGATCAGTATTCTTCGATTCATTCTCTACTCTGTCATAACAGATTAGCACCGTTTATCAATCAGCACGGATTGCAAGCAGTTTGTCAGATTTTATCCAGCATTATTTAATTGAATAATTATATTTCTCATTATTTAATTTAATAATTATATTTCTAATTATACTTTCTTCTTCCATCAAATTTCTTTTTATTTTTGTTATCAGGATATAGCCGATGTAACCGCCACTTATATAATTTCTTATTAATGATCGCCATTTTCGTTTATCTACTCTTGATATACTTCGATAATAGCTTAATTATTATTTGACGCTTTACTCGAAGAAAGATGGAGTGTTCATGAATAATATAAATAACATATGTTTTCATGAATAATAATTCATGCAAACAAGTTGCAGCAACGCAAAATTTGTCATGCACTCTTGACTGTACTCGCTGACATATTTATTCGCTCTCAATCAATTCAACTATCATATCTGTCAAACTATCTTATCTGTCGATTATTTCGCGATAAAAAAAAAAAAATAAAATAAAAGTTAAGTGTAATAAAGCATTCCTCAACGTAATTCCGAAGCGATCGGATATCCGTCCGATTCGTGGAATTCGCGTATATTATGTTACTTCGTAGCTTTCCTCCGGCTAGTCGGAAACATAACTCCACTCGTTAAGGCGATTTTCTAGCGCGCTGTGATTAAAACACACACAAAGCGGCCGCGTTGCGTTCTTTTACTAAGGCGTACGTAGGGGACCGCCTAAAGAACGCTCTGCGCAAGTGGCTAATATGGTGGAAATTACTGTCCGCCTCTCATAAATCGATGCAACCTGCGATTTGCATCGGCGAGGCGCACCGTGAAGCCTCATTATGTCTCATGACATTAATATACGATAGTTGTTAAAGTCTCCGCTTCTGCAAGTCGTATATCGCTCTGATTTGCCGAGAGAGGCCTTCAAGGATCCTTATCACTCTCTGGGTTCGGATTACTTAAGGATCTCGTAAATCACACTTACTTAAGCGTTTAATATTACGTGTTTTATTCGAGAGGAAATACAATAGCAAAAATAATTAAAGAAATTAATCTTTTCATTTTATTTAATAATTCAATTTTTTTTTTTTGTATATTTTACACAGAGATAGAAATCTATTGAATTAACATTACAAATGCACACGAACTGCGAAACATGATTTATAAACATATAATTAACCAACTCCTAGACGATTATTAGCAGTTACAGTGATTATCTTTTATCTCTTTTGTCATTATTGTACACTTTGCGCTGCTACGCGCTGAAAAAAAATAAGCCATTAAATAGAAATATAACGTCTTAAATGTCGGTTTTAAAATCCTGGTTTAAAATAAACATAGCTATTTTTTCTTATATTAACTTTATTCTTTGTTAAAAATAATAAGATGTTAACATAGATTTTTATTATTTTATTTTGATACATTTTTAATATTTATGTCCCAAACATTGGCTGTTGAATTTTCAAAATCAAATCAAAAGCGTATAGTTAACATAACGCATAATTATTGTTTTCTTAGATATTTTTAGATATTCTCGATTTATGCATTAAAAGAATAAGATTTATATCAATATATGCGCACTTAATATTTAGGCCAGATGATGTTAATGTTTCGCGACACGTGTCGCGAAATAACTTATATATCTTGTATAATATATAATAATGCAAAGAGGTGTTATTCGAAATACAGTCATCAACGGAAATTGGATGTAATTGCGCATCTCGCGGCGGTTAATTCACGCAGCCGCTTATAAAATCCGATCTTATCTCATTCATACGTCGCACGTAATACGCGTCGCTTGTGGTTTCCCTGATAAAGTCAACTTCTGTGTGTAATAAAAAAAATTATATATATATATATAAATATAATTTATAAATATAATTAAATACGTATATTTAAATACGTATATATATTTAAATATATATATATATATTTAAATTAATTTATAAATATAATTAAATACAATATAT
>JBCEZX010000043.1:923874-943127 GCA_039654345.1 Cataglyphis cursor | reverse complement strand
AATTAAATACAATATATATATATATATATATATATATATATATATATGCATGTATAAAATTTTTTTGGATGTTACTCTACATTCCTCGAGCGTAGGCAATGAGTTGAATTTTGTGCGTATTAACGATTCTTTCTGTCATATGGAAGATTTGGATCGATCGCGATACATACACAAATCGTGTCTCAGATATCGATATCGGTCAGCAGCATCATAGAAGGAGAAAGAAATATGTTTTGTTTTTCTGGATTCCTTCTCTCTTCCTAGCGAGCGATCTCGGCGGAATAGCCGCCTCCCTCGGGCTCTATTACTTATGCAGTGTACGTTGCCTTGTGTTGCAACGCCGCTTGCTTACCCCTTCGTATATAACGTGTATTTTATTCTTTCCAGATGCGCCGATAGCTACTGGCGATCCGCTCGTTTAACAGCGTAACGGCGAACGGCGACGAGAGTCAGAGGCAGAGCGCGAGCTAAAGAAAAAAGAGAGGAGGGCAGGGGTGGAAGCAAAAGGAAGAGGATGAAAGGAGGATCGAGAAGGGGATGCGTAGGAATGTAACGCGACGAAAATACGTCTGGCTTCTACGGAGGGTGCTCTGCAACAGAGAGAAGAGAGAGGTGAGCAATATATTTTCTGTTTAAATATTATTCTGCAAATAATTGTCCGCCCGCGACTGCTAATCTCAAACACCGACTAAATTCATTATCGATCGAATCTGTTCCGCGTATAATTATTTATTTACCAGTATTTAAATGGAACTCGTAGAATCCATCCGCGGAAACATGCGAGGCATGACGGATATGAGACTTGGCACGCGTCGCTCCTCAAAAAATGCGACGTAAAGAAAAAAAAGAGGGGGAGAGAGAGAGAGAGAGGGAGAGACGAGGGCGGCAAGGAATAGAATACAAAAAAATGTTAACGAAGTACATGACGATGACGATAAATACAGAAGCTTTACGATAAATACAGAAGCAAATAAAAAATAGTACTTGAATTAGAAAAGTTTAATATTTATATAAGCTTTTTATCATTTCTCTCTATTATAGATTAGATTATATATTATAAGATATAAATAAGATAGAGAGAAAAAGAAACTATATAGATTATATAAATAATTAATAAAATAAAATAACTTATTTATATATTATTTAAAATTTTATTTAAAATAAATATTTAGAATGTGTTTTTTTTTATTAGAAACTTTAATAATTAATTGAATTAATTATCTTTTTTACCCTTATATAAAACATTTGAAATAATACAAGAAGAAATAATATTTGAAATATACACAATTAATGCGTGCACACACACACACACACACACACACACACACACACACACACACACAAACTTGAAAATTTTAAATATTATTTTGAATAAAAATCTTTTTATATATATAATAATATTTTTAAAATTATTATTTTAATTTCAATTTCAATGTTTTTAATAAATAATTATTTTTATTAAGAAAAAGAATTTGTATTTGAAATGTGCTTACTACTCTAAATCTGTAAAGAACGGCGGGGAATTTAGGGCTCTCATGCTCATTATCCGGCTGATGATCGATCGTCGAACGCAAAGTATCATCGATCAGAAGAGCCTGCCCTAAATGCCGGTTCCAATGACGCTTTATTGAAATAATTCCATCATTTTCCTTCCCGCGTGCAACCTGCGGGACATTATAATAATAGCGTGTCGGCTCGATTGCTGTAATTTGGGCCATGAATTTCGTTAGTAACGGTCACGTTAGCATGCTATCCTATTTACTTTTTTAAAAAGCATAAAAATTATATAAAACATAATGAGATAAAAGGGATGTTGGGAAAATGATCAAAAAGAGAGAGAGCATTAAATAAGAGAGTGGAAAGAGCAGAGATCGTGTCGAGATAAATAAATAAATAATGTACATGGCAAGAGAACAACGAACGCTGGAAATAGACAGATATATAGTATCAGAGTACCTATAGCACTTTTAAATAATCATTAATTATTATTTTATCAATGGCACATGCTCGGGATCGTGTCATAGATCAACGAGGACTGATCCATCGCTTTTAGATATTGCGAACACGTCTCGTGTAACCGAAATCCTCCTCGGAGAACCTTGCGAGGGGAAGGTCCTTCTCTATCGAAGATAATACGCGACGAAGGTGCATCGCGAAGATTATAGAGACGAGTACTCTTGTTGACATGCGTTGGAAACCGGTTTATTTCGCATTCGCGACGTGTTCGTTCGAATCTCCGTCCCCAATGTTTCGCGATAACGAAGCGATTCTTCGGCAACGCGGACTATCGGGCGATTTACAAGTAAGGGCTGAGATCAAAAAGAGGGATCGCTCTCGCGGATCGGTAAAAGGCACGGCGGTATCTTATGTTACGTTTTGCAAGGTGCGCGGGAGAGAGAGGTCGACCTGGCCGCAGGGCGGATCCGCCGCGCCGACCGCCGAACGCTCGTAAAGCGCTAAATCGAATGGCCGGAGGGAATCGTAAAGCCTCCGTGGCTCGGCGCGGTAGTGTGTGCGTGTGGTAGCGAGAGATTAAATTTAACTTTTTACGATGAGAACCGCGGGAGACCTGAAAGAGCGAAAACCACGAGCCGCGAGTGTATCGAGACCATTCTTGAACATCGGCGCGAACGAGATATCGAACACATAGTTAGGCGTATTTCAAATGTAAATTATTGAAAATTATCATTTTAAATCATGTTTCGTGTTTGAACGCGATATTATTTCGAAACGTTTATATTTCTTTTTCCACAAGAATGATAGACTTGTTAAAGTAAAAGTGTAACCGTCATTTATTTTTTATCTTAATTTAAATTACAAAAACATCTATTATTCGTTGATAGCTTTTTTTTACAAGCGTAATAAAGAGAAAAATTTTGAGAGAAATATATAAATAGGATGATTACAAATTCAGATATTTTATTGCTCATATTATAATGAGGATTAAATGATTTAATTAATTAATAACAACAGATTATATAAATATAATTTCTATTTTATTTTATATAATATTTTGTTTACTTGTAGATCCTAGAAAAATCGATGTCGCGTAAAAGAAGTGGGAGAAATCTATTTTTAAAGTCATAATTTATGCTAAAGAAATGTGATTGATCGCTTTATTTAATTTTGACAATACGCTTGGCGAAATAATTATGTCTCTTGATTATCGAAGGACGATTCTCAATAAACAAGTGCTCTTTTTATTTGCGCAAAATTTCGACAGGATCATGGAGAATCCTCAAGGATCCTCAAAGATTCCAGGTTCAACGTATTTATGATGTAATGTTTAAATTACGAAAGAACACTGCCCGCGCTTGATACGGATGGTATCTCTCACGTCAAACTTGGAGAGGGAAATGTAGATAAACCGATAAGCCTTTTTATTAACTGTATGACCGGACATAAATATTTATATCGCGATAACGAGTTACACGCCTCTCAGAGATTTACCAGATTATAGTTATAGTTTAAGGGCAAGGCTATAATAGAATAGTGCTCTCGAAATAAATGTTCGAAATATATTATTCACCTGAATATATAAAAAACGAAATTAATTTATATGAAAGTGGGTCAATTAGGTATAAATAAGTAATGTATGCAGCATTGTCCCAAAAAAAACAGACTAAATTATTCTGTCTATCTACATTGTATCGTCTGGCATGCTTCCTTGTACCATGTAATACGACGGGCCGCAATAAAATCGAAATGGCCGAGTCGTTGGAATTTAGAATTCTTGCTCAATTTCATTTACGATTCGAGAATAACATCGCCGGGAACACGCATCCGAGAGACCGTCGTCGTTCCACCACGTCGCCGTTCGCGCACTCCTAACGATGATTAATTCGACGGGAGGGTGAGCGTGACGTCACGCGCCCATTACACCACCGAGAAACACGCTGCTGTATTTTGACATCGCGCGGTACATATATCTCAGGATGGAAACACGGTAGCTTAAAACGCCACGATTTACTCGAAATGACGGACGGAGAAGAATCCTCCCCTCTCGGTGTTGTACTTTTATTTGCGACGAGCTTGCGAAGCAGTCGCAGCTGCAACTCGCGCGCGATCGTATTTCGGGATGGAAATAAGCTCGTAACCTTCGGATTCTCGTGCAACGCGCGTAAATATCTAAGCAGCCCAACTATTATGCGTCTCGGATAATCGCCAACGGGGCACGGAACCGGATACACGAGGCGATCTTTCGATTTGACACATTACGCGCATTTCGATCGTAAGTAAATCCAAAAATCTTTTTAGCAAGAATTTTTATGTCTCTGAGCACGACATCCGTCTTTTCAATGTTCATCGTTAAATCAGCAATCAGTGTCGTGCAATAAAGTCGTCAACGTGCTTAAGATAATGATTAAAAATCGTTTTTCTCCCTCCCTCTCCCCCCCCCTCCCCTCCCTCCTCCCCTCGTGCGGTCGTAAAGACGCTTCCCGCCGTGACGGTGGTCGCTTTAAAAGGTTCACGCCGCTATTCGTAACACGTTGCGATCGTACGTAATACGCGCGTCCCATCACCGGATGCGATCGGTCCCACTGCCGGAAGCGATGTGCCTTTCTATCGTTCGCGCGCGCGCGCGTGCCCGGCGTGCGTTATTTGGCAACGGTAGCTAGTGGCTAGAAGCAACTCTCGCTAATCTCTTACCTCGCTTCGTAATATCGCTTCTGAAAATGCGCGAATTTCGATGTAAATTAAAAAATATTTATTATTTATTAAAAAAATATTGAGAAATAATTTTTTGCTTTAACTCTGTTAAATGTATCGCGAATGCGCAAGGCAATTTCAAATATAACTTTGACATTCCATAATCGCGCGATTGAAACGCGGAATTGAGGGTCGAGACGAAATATGCAATTTCGCACGCGAACGGGCGCGTATTTATTCCACCGAGAAATGACGTCACGCACACATACACGCATAGAGAGAATGTCGCGTGATGCGTAAAAGCGAGAGAGCGACGAAGCGCGCGAGGAACATAGCCGATGTAATAATTTTCCGAACGATTGTCGGGATGAAGAAATAATTGTGCGGGTGGACTTGTTCTTCGGAAAAAAAGTCACGTCGTTAGAAAATTGATTTTACGCTAGGTTTTCTCATTGGTAATCATTAGGGATCGTCTGCGACTTATACCGTGAACTAATTACAGGTGTCGAGCTGATTGACCGACGTTGTCACGATCGCGCCTTTTATGCCGTGCGCGTCCACGGCCCGTCGTGCGTCCGCTAATGTCTTGTCTAATGGCGAACGAGTAACAGTATTTTTGTTTTCCTAACCAGCCCCTGCTGACGTCCGACGAAAGGAGGTAAACAGTTACGCGACCTATGAAGAGAGAGCTCAGCGGGATGCATCGCGCGAGTGATAACAATGATGGCGATGGGGAAGCCGCGGACGTGGCGTGCATCGAGCGAGAAATGCAAGCATCGCCGGCTCGGTGAGTCGCATGCATCTTTATGAATTGCACGACCGATTTCGCTTATATTTATTTCCAAATATTAATATTCTGGATCGTGAGAAATAAATTTTCCATCGAGTGCCAAAGGCTGGAAACGACCGCGTTTCCATATCTAAAGACGGAATTACCTTCCGAACTATTTCGGTATTTTTTTTATAATTACGTAACAATCGATTCGCGATGGCAGATTATATTCAATTGAAATCCAAAAGATTATCGCCGCGCGCGCTTTCGATTCTTATAATAAAGTAAAATCCGTAACGCGCTCTGGATACACCCGGTAGTGGTCAATGAAAAGTCGCCCGGGATTACACGGGAGTGCCCACAATGGCTGCATTATAGTTATTGCCGTTGGTACGGACGCTGATGACAGCATTACCGTGATTGCCAGTTAACATAATGACCGTCGCTGACTAGCGTCTACCAGCGACACGTACGTACCCGGGGCTTTCTGGACACGAGGTCGACGACCCTTGACCCCGTACTGGCTGGATACGAGCGTTTCCTGAAATGGAGAAACAATTGGCAATCGGCGCGCACCCGAACGCGCGGCTTCATCGCATTAGAGAGAATAGAATAATGTCAGCGAGGCTTCAAGTCCCGCGCGCTTCTCGCAGAGATACCGTCGATGCTCTCAATGACAGATGGCATTGTCCATAGAATTACGGCATTTTATTCGCCTATCAAAATATCGCATAAAGTATCGTAATATTTTACACGATTTTTTTTTTATCCCTTTAGCCTTTAAACGCATATCTTTCAATGTTTGCAGTTTATATCGGGTGCTCTCTCGCGATTATATATTCCGCCAGAATACATATATTACAGCGCGAGACAAGAATTATATCCAGAGGAAGCATTATTTACCGGTAAATTGCGAGGATACGCGCTGTTAATAATAATTATGATATAATCTACGGTGGCCAATCGATAAGCGATATCGATAAAAGCGTAAAATTTATAATCGTGTTCACCTCGACGTCGCGTCGATGATGCATAATTACACGTTTGCGTAATCTCGCGCTATTCATCTGACACAATCTGTGCCTTCGTGTAAAAATTATTCCTCAGCCTTTATCCCGCGCATCGGGGGGTGGCGGGGGGGGGGAGGGAGGGGGGCTGCTGCGAAAGGAGGTTAGATGATGGGTATATCTCTCCATGACGTAACCGGTGTTAACGAGCGAAACGGTTTTGTGCCTGGCCACGAGAGATATTCGCGAGAGCGCAAATTGAACGATGGGGGGGGCCCGCGCGCACTCGAGATAAATAAATGCCGTTGGGGGAAGAGATGGTAGATGCGGGTGTCGTGGAAATCAGAACTGCCGCTCGAATAAATTTGTAGGAGTCTTTATGTATAATTCTTTCTCCTCCGCCGCGTTCCCCCCCGTCGCTCGCTCGACAATTCGACGAAAGAGAAATCGCGCGCTTAAAGTGGAAGTCCGAACGAGACGCGATATTAAAGTGCGCGATCGATCAGTTTTATTACTGATTAATATATAAAATTTTTGATTGATAAAAATTTAAGCGGGAATACGTATTATTTGTCGAAGGCTTGCGAGCAGCTGTTTACGTAGCGGCAACGACTTAATATCTCGAAACAAATTTGTCCGCCGGGGGTCTCGCGTTGTCGACGTCGCGTTTACCAGGCCGTGCTTTTTCTCGCCTGGCCGATTCTCGTTTACAGTCTGACGTTTACATTCGCCCGTCGGCGGTATACACGTGGTCACTGTTTCGCGCGTGCCACAATATAAACGCGCTGTCAATGCAAATAAGTCGAGTCTATCGTTCCTGGACGAAGGGCCGATCGAGTGGTCGACCTTCCTTCCATTTGAACGGATCAATAAGAGATTGAAGTACCTTGTATTAAAGTGTGCTGTGAAAGCAATTCTTTAGGATTATAAAGTCCTCTTTGTCGTATTTAATATCGATGTAATTATTTAAATAAAATAAGTATCGATGATGATAATAAAAAAATATTTTAATTGCAAAATTGTAACTTTTTAAGGAGAATTTATTTGTGTAAGGCTAATTTTTCTTCCCAAAAATGTTTCGTTTTATCAGTTACTAGAAACACGGTATTAAATAAATTGCATTGATTAGAATTAGGATATTTTTTAGATTATTGATGAAATAATATAAAAAAAAAATAGTAACTAAAATGTACAGTTAAAATACAATTTTCATCGATACATTATAGTGTACTTGTGTACACTGTACATCTCGGGGATGGCGAAATAATCATCTGGCACGTTATAAATCTGCGATACGCTAACGATAATGACACTCGCTACAAGCTCTGCGACAAAATGCAGGCTCCTGCTTTTTGCGCATTCGTGGCACGCTACACTTTCTTAACGCGTCCCCAGTAAGAAACTCAACTTCCCCCCCCCCCCTTTTCCTTCAACCCTTCCCTGTTCTTTTTTTCTCACGCGAGAACGAAACACACCAGCGTGTAACGGAGCGCGCTCCAAAAATACCGTCGCGCCGGAATATGAAACCAGAAGTAACCAGTGGCAAGGGCCGGGCTCGGCATCTGGCACGGCCGACAAAATATAATAACATAGCACGCGTGCACATACACATACGCACACACATACGCTACGTACGTACAAGCACGCACGTATGTACCGCGCACGCACGGATAAGCCGCTCCTGGATAATCTCGTGGACCGCACGTGCGATCTCTCCGCAACGTCAGTTTGATTCTCTTTGACAATTTTTTTTCAAAACTTGTATGACGTCCGAAAAATTATTTAACTTTAACGGCAAGTTGTGGGAAATGTACTCGGTTTTTAAGGATTTCCCTTTAATTCGCTTAAAATGATTTTTGCCTTCTTCTAAGATTTTCATTCGAATTTCATTACCGAGATATATTTATTCGTCATTGAAATTAAGATCGGATTTCGCGCTTAATTTACATACAAACGTTGGAAATGTAAACGTTCTATTCTGGACGCGAACGAATCTGTGCGTTCGGCGAGCCGATTCGACGTGCTCGTCTGGCGTGTTCACACTTCCGGGGTGTTGCCGAAGGATATCGCCTTCCATCCCGGCACTTTTTTATCTTTCTCGTGACACACGCGACACCTACGGGAAGAACCGAGCTTCCGGGTGAGATAAAACGTGACGCGTTTCCGCACCGAGTCCCGACTCCGAGATAGGCCCGCCGAGGACGATGCGGATAAAGCGCGACGACGATATGATCCTAGCTGAAAATAGACGACGCGGATAAACGCGCTTCGATCACGTTACTCGTTTTTTGCTAATTCAGAATTAGTAATGGAACGAGGGAGAAGAACTCCCTTCAGCGCTTTCCGATATCTAATTTATGATGCGCGAGGCACATTTCTCCGCGCTTGCACAATTTATATATCCCGCGAATGGCAGACATTATCCGCACTAAGTAGCAGCTGCTGCTAAAATTAAAAGACGGCACGTAGGTCGCCGTCATTGAAAGCAATAAAACACGACTTCGAACGATTTCCCGACGAGAGAGACCAGCACAAAAGTTGCCGGCTCGTAAAATCTCGTTTCCTCGACGGTATTTTATCGCTAATTGCTAGGAAATCCGCTTGCAGGGTAAAAAGTTCGGCTCGTTCGAAGCTGCAAAGCAACGAGACCAGAAAACGACGGTGATTCGCTCGCTCGCGCATTGTCGCGTCGGCTATTCGCTTCGCGAAAATCTCGTCGAAGCTAACTGTAAATTAATGAGATCTCGAGATCCTTAACGCGAATTCCACGATATTAATGAGCAAGACGAAATACACGTGTGTTGGTAAATTCTTCTCTATGCGAACGTGCGATTTGCTCGAAGTCATATAGCGACAGCAATGCTTCTCTCCAGCGATCCAGCGATCATCGTAGCAATAGATCAATCGCTCGCGGATCCTCGGGGATAATCGTGATTGTCTAGTCTCTAGTAAGATCTTACATTCTGGCCATAGTAATCCAGATTTGAATCCCAGTTACGGTAATATTCTGAATGCATCTTCCGCGAGAGGATTCCTTTATTATTATTATTATTTTTTTTTTATATATATATAAGAAATAAACGGAGAATTTTTTAAAAGAAAGAATATATCTTTTAATGATAACCTATTTAAAGCTTAAGATGGAGAAAATACTGCGCTATGATTTATCATTTAAAAGATATATTTCTGGATAATATATATATAGAGCAATGTTTATATACTTCAATATTTTCAAGCTACAACGCATTTATTTTCCGTATAATTGGATGCGCATGTTAGTCATCGATGGAATAATTTCTCAATCTTTTAATTTGAAGGAAACAGAAACAGGCACGCATATATATTATCGCGATTCGAATAACGCTGCATTATCTGCGCGATAAATCACATTGAATCTGATAGTTGCTCTTCATCCAGCAGCTAATCTTTTCAAGTTTTTTTTCGAAGTTGTCAACAATTCTACACGATATTTGCTTTCTCATGGACGGAAACAAATTGAACGTCTTAGACATAAATTTTTTTGCTCAACCGATAGTTTCTAAGCTTATATGCAATGAAGATTGAGATTGAACATCGAAATTTGACAAGATTGAAATTTGACAAAAATTAATGTTTGACAAGATTGAAATTTGACAGGAATGAAATGTGGCAAGATTAAAATTTAACAAGATTGAAATTTGGTTAACCGGGACAAAGAAACTTCAATTCCTTTTGTTCTGCCAAATTTCAATCTTCAATCCAAATTTTAATCTTTAATCTTCAATGTACGATATTGATTTTACATGGAATTATTATTATTATTTTTTTATATATATATATATTTCATTCATTACGTCAAAGAATGTGTGTCAGATTTATTAAAATTTCATTAATGACAAAAATGTATGCGACTCGAGATGTGCTGCGAAAACGTTATCTAATTGATAAAATTAAAATTTGCAAGATAAAAATTATATACCGTAATATGTGCAACATATTGATTAAGATATATTAAGAGAAACATCGAATTTTTCGTTGCTCATTTTAGCTCGCAAATTCGCGCCACCGATAAAACATTATTCAGTCTAGTCAAATATTATGTTTCTCCTGAAACGCGTCGCGACGCTCGTGCCACATTTGAAAAGGAACTCGAACAAGCTTTCCTCGATCGGCTCCTTCGTATACGCGCGCATATAATACGGGCATTAAGGTGTGTTTCTCTTGGCAGAACTCCACTGTTCTTGCTCTCGCGGCTAACATGCTTTATTATCTCGTAGAATTCGATTTTCAGTCTCGCCGCGCCGCGCCGTGCCAAGATATTCTTGCGGCCCCTTTTTCGCACTTTGTTACGATCGAAATTGCAATGATCGATGGTATAGATACTTAAACCGATCGCGCGATCGTAAGACTCACTCTTTCGATCACTTATCTGTCACGCGAGATAGGGATATTTTCGAGAAAGCGAGAATCTTATCTGTTGCCCAAGCCATGTCTTTACAAACATACACCGTGTCTTTGGCAGAAGACTCGATTTAAACTATTGTATTTTCTACATAAGCTATATCTCATATGTTTATAAATTTTATGGCTAGGATAATTTAAAAAAAACTTGTAAAATGTTTCTAAATTTTAAGTAATCAGAAAAGTTTGTTTGTAACGATCCAATAAAGTTGTTAGAATTTATTTGTGTCAATATATCGATGCGAAAAAGAGAGACAGTTTTATATTCTCTGAATCTGTAATCGAAGACAGCCTTCAAAACGAACAAGAAAAATCGAAGCGATAAATGTCGGCGATGAAAGTTGATTGCCCGATCTTTGAATGACTTCGAGTTATCGGTCGTGTAAAATGCCCAGAACATTACTAAAATTTTTAATTTTTACGTTACACTTCAAATGGAAAAAAAAAAAAATTAGATAAAATTGCGAGATGCTAAGAATAATTAGTGAAGCGTGTGTAAATTGATTTCGCGCATAATGACGTTCACGTTGCTCGAATAAATGCACCAGCTTGCGTAAAGTGCTGCGAGGAGCGGCATATTTCCAACAATGTATTTCCCGTAATTATGTTAACAACGCTTCCTACGAAGACCGTCGCGCATATATAAGCTTGGTGATCTAATTATAAAATCAACGAGGGGGATGCAAGCGAAAGAGACAGAGAGAGAGAGAGAGAGAGAGAGAGAAAGCGATTCGAGGAGGGCTCGGATTTATTGGCTCGTGCCTACTAAATCGTTAGACCGCTTTAATGACCGCAGGAACGCTCTCTTTATCAGCGTCTATAAATTTTATCAGTGGAGATGCCTAGCCATGTCGTTTACCATATCCGTAGCTGAAGAAGGATCGGCACGAGGAATGCAACTGGACGGATCATCAATATCGAGTCGTACAGGGAGTTTCCGATTTAGAAAGAAAAAAAAAAAGGAAAAAATGTTTTGATGAATTTATAGTTTGTTCTATGAATGCTGTTTGGAATGTAGTATAAACTCCGATAAAAACTCGTTGTTTTTACATTACGTGTCGAGAGGTTCTAATGAAGAGAGCATCGTGTAGTAGAGCATAGTGAAACGAGGTTGAAATTGAAACATCAAGAAGGCAAGTGCCATAGTTATGGGCGCACATTTTCCATTTTACGATTCGCTAACAGCTTTAGAGCGTCGATAAGCCGGGATTGCTATTACGCGACGCGTTTCGAGGTAGCTTTTTTTTTTTTTTTTTTTTTTACAGAAAGAGAACAATTAGCAAACGACGCGATTTTTTTTCTTCTTATTATCACGGTGGATAATTAGAGACGTAATACGTAATGCACTTAAGCTTGATTTATGCATCTGTGATGCATATTGTGCCATTTATCAGTTTTCTTTTTTCACGGCGAATAAATTACTGCATCGAGCCGGTTTTCGAGATCGTTGTACCTTTGACAGCGCGATATCGTTTATGTCTCAATCAGCGTTCTCAAATTTTTAAATCAAGTTTAAACTCCTCGTAAGAAAAAAAAATTTATAGTGCTCTAATCAAGTATCAGACAATTTATATTTTATTTGAGAGATCAATTTTAGCAAATTGCGAGTAAAAGATTTATGTGACAGTTTCACTGAATAGAAATAAAATGTACTGCTTATTCTTTATCGTCGCAAAAAGATAGTATGTATTATTTGTATAATGGAAAAGTAGCACAGTTAGTTTAATTTTATAACGCAACTCTTAATTAAGAGGTTACATACTTGTAAAAGGATTTGACAGGTCTAAAATTAGATTGAAATTAAACAAATTTTTATTATGAGTATTATGTTGAGTATTAAATTATGTTTTATTAAAAAATGAAAATATATGTCTTGTAAAGTAATCTTTTGAAAATATTTCACCAAAGTTTCAATAAAAAATATCAAAAATTGATATTTTCTGGCAATATTATTTTCCCGAGAGGTATTTGTAAAAACGATACCAAAGATATCTCTGCCCCTTCTCATTTGAAACAAAAAACAAAAATTTTCCGTTAAACTCAATGAATAAAACTAGTGCTTGTCATAGGATAGTCTCGATTTATGGCTTAGTTGTTTTTTATAAATAAAGACTTATTTTTAGGTCAAAAACCACATTTTTCACTATGAACCGCTGCGATTTTTTGAAAAATTAATATTTTCAAAATCAGCTATGACAAGCACTAGTTTTTATTCATCTAATTTAAGGGAAAATTCTTGTTTTTTATTTCAGATGAGATGGGACGGAGTTATCTCTGGTATCGCAAACACCATTTTTAAAAACACCGTTCGGGAAAATAGTTGCAAATTGATAGGATTTCAATTTTTGATAATTTTAATTAAAATTTTGGAAAGATATTTTCAAAAAATTATTCTACAAGATATGTATTTTCATTTTTTAATAAAACATAATTTTACCCAAAATAAAAACTTGTTAATTTCGATATAGTTTTAGGTTTGTCAAATGTAAGTAACCCCTTAATTTATGACTTTATATATTTATGATCGATTCTTTCGACTTGGAATCGATACTTTTTGGGGAAAAATTCCTATATACCTCGCGCGTGGATCGAAATTTAAGGGCCGCAGATCCGCAATAAATTCATCGGTGGGAAAAACGTCTGTCAACGAGACAAATATCCGTCGTATAAATATTACTTTTTGCCGCGGGAGAGGGGAGGGAAGGATTCACGGTGACGCACCACTCTCGCGCGCGTTGGCGGTATCCTTTTCGTCTCTCTTTTTTTTTTATTTCCGTACATCTAGGAGCGACACACGAGGGTCCGCGCATCGCGCCATAGAATCTGAAGAAGGAACCGGATGCATCTGCAGGGATGCAGCCGCATAAAAGATTCATTCCTTCCTCGACCCAACGTCGCCGTGGCGAAAAGTCGTCTTAAACAGACGACAAGTGCCGACGAGATTCCAGCGAAGAGAGTCAAGGGAGAAAATGACCGAATTAAAGATAACGTGAACAATTATTGCTACAAAATAAATTCAACCTCGAAAATTTAATTTAATTTTTGCATATTTTTTGTAGACGTCATTAAAGAAATTAATTCGACTTTTATATACGAAAATCTTCGTCACATCTCGAGCGAGAAGCGCGCAAAACTCAGACGAGCGTAATTATTCGTAATTATTCCGTCATGAATCAACGACGGCGCATGCCGGACGATGATGCCGGTTATTATTGCGCATTAAAATGTAAACCACATGCATCTCTTAGAGATTCGTGCACAGCGGTTCTCATTATCGCATTGATTAGAATCGCGTATTAATAGGTACACGACACGTCGCGACTTTCATCAATTTTCCTCAACTTGAAAACTAACTTTACCTAATCACGTAAGCTTAGTCTTGTGAAATCATCTTGTTGCGACAGGCGCTTCATTATCAGCCTTATCGTTAATCGATTGCAAAACTATCGACGTTAAGCGAGAATTTTATCTGTTAAAAAAGAGAGAAATTCTACGCACAGCGAATATCCGATCTCTTCGAAACGAAAGAGGCATGTACATACACGGTGAAATTATCGGCCAGCATCACGCGCTTAATTAAATCGTTCGAGTTAAGTCAATGAGCGGAAGAGAGAAGCCGGCTTGTTAGCGGATAAATTCAAGCAGTCGATGCAGATCGACCGATTTTAAAATGTTACGGTTCAAAATCTTCTGACGGATTCGATTAAAGCGCGAATCGATGCTGATCCTTATTAATACTGTACCGTTTCTCGGTAATCATCGAATGCGTCGATTACGACGAGATGATAATTTTTGTCGCGATGATTTTATTTGAAAGAAATCGCTTTTTTTCGTCATTTTTCTTTTTTTTTTCTACACAAGACTTTTAATGAAATTCTTTAACTCATTGGATGAATAAAATGGAATCTTTTTATTTAAAAAATTATATTCCTATCTTCCTGTGCGAAAAGGATCGATATCTCGAATTTACTTATTAATTCTGACCCAACCGAGTGTAATTTTACTTGCTAAGATAATGGATAAATTGCATCGAATCAATAGCGGAGAAAATTGAAAGTCATACACCGATATCTTTTTATACGATAATATAGTGTGAGGCGAGGGCATATAAATGGTGTTATCACGATGGAACTGTAACGCTGATGATTCAGTTCGAAGATCTCACGACACGTAGGCGAGTAGAGAGGACGTTGATTAATAAATTTAATCTTTAGCAATATTTATAATTTTAAAGCATGCATAAATAATGATAAGAATTGCCGTATGCGAGTAATTACTTTCGATAAAATAAAAATGAGATGTAATAGGATTCTGCCTGGTTCGAAAGTAACAAGTTTACTCGACCGACAGATTCTTTCTTGCAATTTAGCACGTCAGCAACTGACGCGCAGTTCCTTCATATATATATCGCAAAGATATCTGTCATTTTGTTTACATTTGCGGAAAACAAGTTGGTGACGCATCTGCTCGATTATTGGAAACAGAGAGGCGTCGCTAGACTTTTAATTTAAGAATCTTTTGAATAAAAGATAGTTTTTCTTTAATAAAAATTGCAAAAGAGGATATAGAGAGTACTTAAAAATAATACTATAAAATCCAGGCACAAATCACGTGTCTCCGGAAACATTGAACTGGGCGCATCTTAATTTGGCTCTGATGGCGGCGAGCATCGTCTTCGTTACGCGACAATGAGTTTCAATTGAAATGCCGAGTTAATAAAATGCAATTAAATATCGTGCAGCTGTATGGAGGTTCCGACAAAGAGACGCGAGCAGAAATAGAAAACTATTAGATGTCGCAATTAGATGTCACGATTAGATGTCGATTGCGCGTCGATTGTTCGGTTGAGTACGCGAAAGTCACGCGAACTCTTCGATCTCCTCGAGCCTCCATTCGAAATCGTCCACGTCGAAATGATCGCTCGATTGTTCCCGCAGATCGGTACTGTCCTCGATATTGCTATTAGGAATCAAACGAACCACAAAGTTGCTTCTCCAGTAGCGTCTCCATCGATGTCCGTGCAATCTGTAATGAGAGAAGTGTTGCATCCTACATAATTTACATAATTTCATTATTAACGCCAATGTTTACGTTCGTCCCTCTAATGAGGCGCGGCTAGAATTGCTCTCTAATCATTCTATCGATAATCAACATTATCTCGAGAAACCGCGTACTCTCGTCCCAACTTAAATAATCACATAATCGCGCCTTTTGCGCGTAATATCTTAATGAACTCATTTTCCATTACGACAGCATTTTCATCCGCGCACGAGCTGATTTGAGCTGAGCGTACCTCCCTAACGTAATTATCCATCGCCAATAAGCAATCAGCGTCAATAAGCAGGTTGGTAACATGGCGACTATCATCCACGGTATCTCATAAAAGCCGTTTCGCAGCAATGTCTTCAAGGCCAAGGCGCATATGTAGCAGGAAAAGGCAGCCACAGGCGTGGTCATCGCCAAGTACCCGATATCGAGCAACATCTTGAAAGGGCATTAAATAACAAGATGAAATGTCGGGACAATTAAAAGTCTGATTATAATACATACACATTACGATATTCCATAAGATCTTGTAGGTCAAGCTTGTAACACGATTTCAATTTTACATGATATACGCATCGCATGTATCGATATGACGATAATGTTCGCGTATATTTTATAACTTTACGATTCCTTTTACGATATTACTTTCATGATTTAAAGATGAATAATGAAGTATATCCGATATATATTAATAATATTTACATTGCGCGTGTGCAAATCCGATTTTTGAGTTTACGAGCAGCATGAAAGAGGAGGTTTAAGGCGTAAGTCAACTCACCTGCCGAGTGGCTATTACGGTGTGGAACCATATTACGATGCTTCGAAAAAAATTGTAACGACGTACCCTCTTGGTCGCGTACCTGTAGCCGCAAAGTTCGCATCTCGCGCGACCGGATTCGGTCAGCCATCTCTCGAGGCACTCGGCATGCACTAGAGCCACTGTACCCCGGCATCTGTCGTGTCATTTAAAAAAAATATCACGATGAACACCGAAAGAAAGAGATACTTTTTTAAGGTATTTTGCTCGAGATACGAAAAATCAACGTCTCTCTTCTTATTTATTATTATTAATTATTTATTATATTATTTTTAATTTTGAACAAAAAGTTTCTTATAAACATGAGTCAAAAAATTCTTCCTTAAAAAACTAGCATCCAAAAATCTCTAAAATCATGGTTATTTTACAAATATCAAGGAAAGTATGTGTTTTTAACAAAAATTTTTAACAAAAATTGTAGAGAATTAAATTATCTTTTAAATAAGATCAAAATGATTGTAGTTCCATAGATTTTAAGATAACCAGGGTCAAATGTACAAAAAGGTGTTTCATCCTCCTATGATGATTGATTTAAATAATGCAGAAATATTTTTCGACCTATGTTTATATGAAACTTTTCAAAATTAAATTTCTTATAAAATCTCAAAGACTGGTCGGAACGTTTGGGCCCACCCTGTATAATCGATAGCCTGTGTCATTGATTTGAGAAAGTTTATGGCTCGAGATTGTTTCTTTGAATTATAAGTTATTCGCATACATGGTTCATGAAGGTCAGAGATCTCTAAAGCTCCGTTCGTAGAATAATATTTAGCTTTCTATAATAAGCCAAGAACTCACTTGCAAGCTGAGATCAAAGGACCGAGATGGGTCAAGTTTGACGATGTCGATGTGCGATCAATCTGAATTTGCAAGTCGCACGACGAATGATTTTCCGCGATTGGGGCATGTCCGCCCATATGACAGATTCTGCAAATATCGCTGGAGGCAACGCACGCATCTAAAATTATTTTATCCGCATATTATAAACGGAATCTTATTATTTCGGAATTACTTCATATATTAGTAGACACCGTGTCAACATTTCATTATGAATTGTAAACATAATTATTTCTTCTAAAAACAGAGATAATATGATATGAAATGTACCGTTTTTATCTTGTGTTTTCGTATCGTGAGAGTTCTCATTTTTTTCATCTGTTTCGGAATTAGATTCCACGATATCTAACGTACGGTTTGTTTTGAATGGTCCTCGAAACTCTTCATTGATGGAAGTTCTCGAGATTACTTCCACGACAGATTTATGAAGTTCGTTTCCTGCTAGGAGATATTAATGTATATATCAAATATTACGTGCAACTTTCATTTTGAAAATGAGACTTTGATATAAGTTTTATTGGACACGAATTTCAAAAAAAATTCTTTATTAAGATGGATTAAAATTACTCTTTAATAAATTCAGAGATTATACGTTAACCTAAATATATTAACCTTGAAAATATCAGATGTTTGTTGGATAAAAAGAGTGACGCTAACCTATGTCGCTCGTACGTCCGCTGCCATTTTCAGATTCTTCATCCTCGACGTGTGACATCAAAAATGTTTTACGCGCATTTTGGTATACGCGCTTCCAGATAAAATTGAAAATTTTTCTTCAAAACCTATCGGCGATCTCTCCGCGATAGACAGATGCGTCTCATCTGTCATGCTATCAAGTCATATCGGCGCAATCGATTCTTTTTTAAGCAATCGATTACTACATCAAATCAATTACATCGAAGTTCTAAAAAGCGGATATCAACTTTATAAATGTATGAATGCGTTATAGAAATATATTTATGTATAAATATAAAATATATTTATAAATATAAATTATATATGAAATATATAAAATGTTTATATAATATATTTAATAATATATAAATATATATTAATATATAAATATGTATATATATATATATATAATATTAATATAGAAATATATACATATATAATATATATATATTTATATTTATATATTTGAAATACTTTATATATATTTATATATATTTATATATATGAAATATTTTATATATTTATATATTTCCTGTTTATGACATGTGTTAACTGAAAAAAAATTGACGAAATAAATTAAATTTAACTTGATTGAATAATATTGCAAGTTTCTTGAAAACGCCAAAGGCAATAAAATTTTGCCCTGCAAGTTTGTAAGCAGTCGCCACATTACAAGATGTAGCGATGTAATGATGAGCTTCCATGTTCAAGGCGATACGAAATTTCATGGTAGTCAGCTTTATTCATTGGAAACAACAGCGTGCAGGTAACTATCCCGGAGGGAAGGCGCAAGGTGCGCTTGCATCCTTATCAGACATTCTTATCGTCTCGCATTCCTTGCAACCGCACTGAAACGGCTTATCTTTTCGCACGCCACTCACACGCGAGATTAAATGTTGCCCGACACACTTTGCGTTCATCCTTATTTTTCATACGTGCTTTTTTTTTTTTTTTTTTTTTTTTTTTTTTTTTTTTTTTTTTTTTTTTTTTTTTTTTTTTTTTTTTTTTT
>JBCEZX010000043.1:891456-920445 GCA_039654345.1 Cataglyphis cursor | reverse complement strand
AAGCTTTTGAGTTGAACCGACTGTCGTAAAAAATAAAAAAAATAAAAGAATCTCTCTCTCTCTCTCTCTCTCTCTCTTTCCTTCCTCTTATTTGTCGCTGCGGAACGAGACTTGTCGCTTCCCTTGACGCGTGCCGCCACGTACGCGAGGAAAAAGAAAGGGAATCAAAGGCAGACACGCCCGTCGATCGGCGCGATTCCTCTTGGGAGCCGTCTCGGATTATTCGCGAGTCTGGCGAACACATCGTGTGTCTGGTGGACACCCGCCGTTTACGCGTCCAAAGCAAACACAGACGACAAAAAGATTATCTCGCTCGTAAAGGGCGACGCGTTTCTGTGTATCATCGCCCTGCTTCATCGCCGTCTCGCCCATCTCGCGAAAGATGCGCTACGAGAGCTGCTGCAACGTTGACCGTGCTGTACTTACGTAAGCCGCGCGTTTGGAATGTTTACTTTGGAGATCGGAGCGATGCTCGCGCGCAATTATTTTTTAATTACCTCACTCGTTATACGGTCATTATTCCTTACGCTTATATTTCATAACTAATAAACTTCGCAGTCTTGTTCGCAATAATTGCCGCAATTATTGTAACGCGATTTGTTCATTAAAAAAAAAAAAATATGGATAAAATTGAGGAATATTCGCATGAAAGAAATCTTCCTGAAGATTAATGTTACGAATGTCGAATTAATGCCGGTAAAATTCGTTGTAAATAAGATACTATTCGCCGATTGATGGATATTATAATTGAAAACGGTGGTTTTGCTCTTCTCTCTCTCTCACTCTCTCTCTCTTTCTCTCGACGTTACTGTAAAAACGACCGTCTCGTAACCCCGATTCACCGCGGTTTTGTCGCGTAACGTTTTGGAGCGATACACGATGGCGCGACACAATCCTATTTTTGCGAGTGCACCAGACAGTTGGACGTCTCCTCCGGCGGTTCTATTTGCGGTATCATAGCGAGCGCATACAAACGCGACGTTAAATACACACATACACACACACACACACACACACGAGTGAGCAAGCATTATTAGCGCGACGTCTGTTGTTCGTGTTCGCGAGACTTAATTTAAGGGGGATACTTGTCAGTTTTGTAACTGTCACTCTTCCTTGGATTTTATTCATATGGGGGGGTTCTTTTCTCGATCGAGAAGAAATAAAAAATCATACCGAAAGGAGTGACAATTATTTTAATTTCTTAATTATTTTAATTATAATAATTGATTCAAAAATAAAAATATATTTAGCTTTCAAAGAGAAGAGGAAAATAAATATATTGTCTCTTAATTAATCTTAAGAAATCAAGTCTAAAGTTTTGCCGAATTTTCTTTTTATTTGGAATATCTTATGCACGTGGGATTTGCCGGTCCCTTTTATGTTCTCGTGTTTATTATTTTAACGCTCTCTCCTATCGCCCGTGTTTCTAAACGCGCACTCACAATATGACGTTTTATCGGCGTCGCAATAGTTTTGTTGCGAGCGCGTGCATCGGCGTGGCCAGACGATGACACGCGCGTTCACCGCATTTATAGATGCTGATGAGAACCTACTCTCAAGAGACAGTCATTCAGCTTAATTACGTTCGATTTTATATATTGTACCCAAAATAAGTAAACTCCATGTAAGAAGTTATTTATCTCCTAGATGGATACGATTATTTTTTATTCGGTTAAATTTATATATAATCAACTCTACCCATTGTCTTTTTGCTTGCCGACGGCAACCAATCCAAAGATATCAGAGAAGTTCCTATCTGTCCATCTATCTAAACTGCAGGCTCGGGAGAAGAATCTCTCTAATGACGGGGAGGTTGCCGTGTTGCTACGCGAGTCCCTCTTAACGAGACACATTACGTTAATAAAAATTAATTTTATTATCTTTCTGATCGAGAGAATTCGTCTCGTCGCATTATACGATACAGCCTCTGCTTAACGGCCGCGAAGTCCAACGCTCGCGTAGAAGGATGCCCCGCAGGAGCCGCAACGCGTAGCTCCCCGGCATTAAATCTAATGGCCGTAATAAAGGGTTCCCTATAGACGCGCACGGTTTGTCGTAACATGAAAATTCCTCCTCCGCGCGTAATTATGTATCCTCTTGGCTTGTTTCCGAGCTACCGGTGTCTTATAATACTCGTAGGAGCTGTCAGAAAGAGGAATCGCATACCAAGGAATAAACGTCGTCTCTTCGCCGATGGGGAACTTGCTTCTCTATTTATTTTTCCCTCTCCTTCCTTCGACCAAGATAACGAAGATATCGTCTCTTGTATCATCTTTCGTGACGCGACTCGCACTTTACAGGCTAGATCCATCGCGCGAGAGAGCTGATGACGCGATCTCGGGTTCAAGGATCGTTTTTACAAAAGTCAAAAAGTCATATTTCTCCCCCGAGCAACAGAGATGATCCGTTCTTGCGCTTCTCGGATTCCATTCCATTCTAACTCGTCGACTGTTCTCTCCGCCTCCCCGTTTTCTTCCTTTGAGCACGAAGGCGGAGAGAGAGATCGGCCGCGAGAAGAGCTCCAAGAGGAACGATACGAGTTCAGTAGCTGCTTTGTGTTTTGAGAATTTAAAACCTTTCCGAAAGCCGGTGCGAGATTCGCGCTCGTCGCGCGATCTTGCATTTGTGTCGGTTTAAATTACGGTATATATCATTTTGTTTTCGACGAGCTTGAAACGCGAGAGTTTTTTATTGCGCGATTCACAAAAATAATAACGAGTTAATTTAGATTCTATGCTACTTTTTTGACGAGATTAAAGAGAAATGTCATGCTTGTTACAGCGCGTCTGATTTCTCTTGTAAGATATTTTAGAAAAATATAACATTTTAAAATGATCACATCAACTTTTTTTCTTTTGAAAGTGATTATTGTTTCCAAATATTTCGAGATATATAAAATTTTAAGATATATAAATATCTTAAAAAGATATTTTGAACATATAATCTTTTTTCTTTTACCAAAAAATGACATTAAAACTTAAAATTTTTTTTTTTTTTTAATTTATTTAGGAATGTGTCCTGTATCATATAATAATAAATTAAAATAAATAAGTCAATTTAAATTATAATTAAAATTCAGAGAATCATTTTTTAAAGAAGAAAATCGATCAAAACCAATAATTAAAAAAAAAAAAAAAAAAAAATTAGAATATATTAACTTAGAAAAAAGTATAGATATAGAAAATAGTATAGTATAGTATAGAAAAAAGTTTAGATATATAGTTTTCCAGATTTTTTGCAACTGCAATATATCTCTCTATATAGTTTACATCGCGTTCTACATGCGTGCATTCTCGCGCCGATAAGTATAGCAAGCCGAGCGAGCGAAACGCGCTAATCTCGCGTTTCTTCCAGCAGCGCGGCCAAGGGGTTGGTCGCGCATTAACCGGTCTAAATTCGCATCCGCGTAAATCATCGTGCTCACGCACGTGCGTGCCCGCGGCCACGCGCGTCGCGGTTACGCACCCCGAACCGCGCCTTTGCATCTTCGTCTCTATCCTTTCAGGCAGTTGTTCTCGCGCCTCTCCGTGCTTGTCGGAAGATTGTTTCGAGCCTACTTATTTCCCTTCCTCCCCCTCATCCCCAATTAATCCCTACATTCTGTTTCGCATCGGGAAACGCGTTACGCACTCGAGGCGAGGAACGAGGAGAAAAATCGCAAAACGTGATATTCTACTACATTGTATCATTATAGTGTAATAATTGCAATTGCAAAATACAGGCTGTTGTTCAGCTGCGAGTTTAATTTGAACTTTAATTATAAGCGAGAGATCTTTCAACATTCTGGCTTTTGCTATTCAGTCGAGCTTATTTAATTAACGATCGAATGATGATTAATAGTTGTCGGCGGCGATAATAAGTTGCGAGAGGTAATGCTAATGATCGTCGACTTTCTACCGCAAGCGTGTAGATGCACATCGCGGATAAGCGTGGAGAAAAATCGTGAAAAACGATGAAAAGTCGAGAGTCGAAGAGCTCTCATGCGCGACGCTTAAGCACAGCCGGTCGTGGCACGTGAGCGGGTCGGGTGCTCGCACGCACGTGCGTGAGCGCGATGATTTACACGGTACGCGGATTTAGAACATACCCTCGGGCGTGCGTGAGTGAGTGCGTCCGTGCGCTCATGACAGTTTGTGAAGCGCGTTAAAAATAACGCTTGCATGCGTAATAAAGAAAAGCTCATTATGTAATATACTCGATTAAGTAAGACAGCTAAAATAGCGATACTCTATTTAGCTTGAAGCACCATTCAGATCACGATATTGTCGCGTCTTTAATACAAATTACAAATCCAATTCCAGGACGTGTTAGAGGCCGATAATTTTATTTAAAAAATCGAAACCCTAAAATTAATAACAAATAAACTAAAACTAATGGTAAAATAATTTTTCAACATAAATATATTAATCCATCATATCGTATTCCTGGTAATAAACCCCGTATAAAAATCACTATTGCTCTCATAAAAATTACAAAAATAAATATTAAAACATTTGAATGTTGTAATAAAGCTGTAAACATTAATACTCTTAAAAATCTAAAAAAAAATAATTATTCCATATTCAGCTAAAAAAATTAAAGTAAATCACGTAGGAGGGAAGATAAAACTTGAAAGACGATCGCTTTCTGGTAAAAAGTGATTGTATAGATTTTGACCTAATAATAAGTAATTATTATGAAAGGATTCATGTCTCGCGACCGAAAAATCACTCTTTTTTTTTCTGAACGCATTGCTCAGATCGTCGTAGTTCTCTATAAAAAGCGCACTTTTTCCTCGAGCGAGATCCCTTTCGTTACTCGGAAAGAGGAAGCGAGGCTAATGTCGCGCAACCCGTTCGCTAGACGACGGAGGACCTTGCGACCGTCGTCTGCCCTTGGCATTTGAATTTAAAAGTGGTTTGGTTCCAGGAAAAAGAGACAGTGCGAAGGGTTTCGTCGACGATGCACTCTCACATGTTGATCATTTCGTGTTATAGGAATATTATTGTCCGAAGTAACGTCTTTAGATATTTAATTATTATTACGACGTAATTTTTCTGTACGATATTTATATCTGCATCTAAAAAATTTTTATATCAAAAATATTTATGATTCTAACGATACGACAAGGCTCGCCTGTTGAATAATAAATTCTGAAAATTTTCCACGCGTTAATTTAGATGGAAAACGATTATAAACGCGTCTAAGTAAGTACACTCTAGGTGCGATATTTCGGCGCGTAAGGTCATCGTTCTCCGTGCGAGCTATTCTCTTCCACATATCGCTATGCTCGTTTTGCCCACGGCGGCCGGAGCATAATGAGGCAGGCGAGAATAGTCCTTGGAAAATGAGGCGAGAGTCGCTTCGGGAAAACAGCCTCCGAGAGAGAGATGACTGACAAACGTCGCTAATGAGGGAGCGCGTGTGCGTTCCGTATTTTCCTCCTTCCTGTGTACGCGAATCTTTGAAAGTTCGACGCGGGTCTTGCGCTTCCAAATTCCTTAAGTCACGCGACTCCTCATTTTTTTTTTTTCCCTCCACAAGGAAACGAGGCGATTTTTCAAAGCGTTTTATTTTTCTTTCTTCGGAAAAATTGTTCAGAGCATTTGCGGTGGCAAATTAAAATACACGATACAGCTTCCCTGGATCGACCGGTAATAAGTGTCATTTATAAATTGCGAGTAGAAAGACTCCACCTTGATCTCTCTGTGAAATATGAAAAAAAGTTTGTACGACTTTTTTTTTTAGACCGCTTCGATGTTACCGACGAATCCTCAAAGAACGAGAGGAGACGTTCGTTTGCGGTACATCGTTCTCCGAATATATTCTCTTTCCCTTTACGTCGCGCCGATTCGCATGAATGTTTGATCTCGCTGAAAATAAGGAAGCAACGAATGCTCCGTTTCTGCTTGATGTTTGCTCGGCTAGAGTCTCTTTCTTTGAGCGGTTGATGCTGGGTTCACATCTATATATGCAGTTCAGGTTTATCAAAAGGAAAATTTAATTGTTTATGAAAAGAATAATGTATATTATTAAATTTATCAAAATATAATTATAATCATAATTATAAATAATTATAAATCATATATTAATCAGGCATCTGGCGATGAAAGTTGTATATATAGATACTGATATTTATCGGTACAAGAGGATTGCTTTCGACAGCCTGAATGATAAGCTACCCTGTAGATAAGGGAAACACGAGCCACAAAGTTGTACGATGGCATTACAGCGACGATAGATGGCTACAACAACCTGTCACACAGGTGGATAAAAATGTGTCATGTGAGACCACGTGCTCATGAATCATCTCGCATGTACAACAAATAAAAATTCAAGCAATTTATAATATCGAAAAAATTAATGTATACATATACAGATAGAGATGATGAAACGTAGACGTCATTAGAGTCTTATGTAAATGTGTGCAATATTTCTTATAGCTATATTTTTTATCTCTGATTAATCAAACGATTATAAACGATGCGATTGATCTTAATCGCGGACTTAAAGAAAATATTGTAGAATTAACTTCAGCCGTACTTGAGTCTCTGGCATTTGACGTTCGACGTGACGCGCATTTGCATGTGCAATTATGCAATTATAACTTTCATCGCTCGCACGAAGGTCGTTTCGCTTGGATCCGATTAATCGATCGACAGGCGTTAAGCTCGGCCCTGGAATAATTCATGCATCCTTAGGCCGCGGCAACGATACCGGCATAGGTAAAATCGCAGCGCCAATCTGGCGCCCAGTCATCGGCAGGAGATGTCAGATTGATCCACTCCACGGTGCATACCAATCGATACACGTTCACTCGTAGAATAGGAACTCGGGAACGCGCGTTGGTCTTTGTCTATCTTCGTAGGTTCGTTCAACCTCCGATTTGCATATCGGGCGAGTTAATTTCAATGCGGTGCGCTAATTTGCCTAGCTAGTTGCGCTTACATCGCACCGAGAGGGGCCAATTTTCAGTCATTATCATGCGCGTTAATTAAATTAAACCTATTTATATTCAAATGAAAAAAAAATTACATACGCTTTGGAATCATAAGACATTATAAGGCGGTTCGTTTTCAAGTGGAAAATAAGCGGCTGTACGCAATTTATAATGTAGATATTGTAGATGATAAAATTTATTCATATTAAGATTTATCAGGGATCTCAATCTTTCCGTATGTACATAAACAGTATATGGATGGCGGTATTAAATAATCTTGTTTCTTGAGTTTCTTTACAATATACGTATATGATATATCGATATTTCATCTCTCTGAGCTAGTAATCCATTTAATTCAGATATTACATTCTAAATTCGTATCTTAAGGACGGCCGGCATATATACGTGCGTACACATTACAATGCCTATATTTGATTAGGATTCTGTGTGTATCTATATATCATTTTATCGTTAACACAACTCTCTCAACGTGAACACGTATCTAATATATACAAGCCGTCTTTAAACACGAATGGGAGCATATTTATTATATTTATATCACAGTAACATATCTAATACATGTTACAAAGTTTTGTACTCCATCTGACACATAACGGTAGCGTACAAAATGCGCATCATTACATTTACATAAATAATTCACCTAGTTGTCACTATTTCATAGAGTTCTGTTAGAATTCGAAGCCATCGTTTCGTGTACAACAAAGTATCTTTTTCGAATTTTCTATTTTTTTTGTGACTGTAATGTATTAAATTGCAGTGCGGGAATTTGGGCGAAAAGCACGCACATGACCAATTTTTTTTTATTTATTCAAATATAACGAAAGATATAACTTTTTTGATTGCTATATAAAACATATTGTAATTTAATGATATAAAGAACATGATTTTTTTTTTATTGCATATCCGAAAAAAATAATTCTTTTTTTTTTATCTGAGAATCTCACTCTCTACAGGATTTTTATTATGGTATAGTGAATTTGCTAATTGATTTATGACCAAACTTTTTTTTTGATGCGTAGAAAGTGGTACACATATTAATGGGCGCATCGCGGTTGTATAAAAAATTATGGATGGAATGTACGCCATTCCGTCCGTGTAAAATTAATCGTAATAGTAACTCTGGAGCTCACCACCGAATGTAACTCTTGTACTCCTCGGTTATGCTCACTCTCTTGATGGTCTCGTATCCTAGGATTATTGAAAAACTGAAGCACGCGGATTGCACAAGTCTCGCGGAGAGTCCTTTGGTGAACATAAGCAGTCCTTCCTCGATCCACAGTATCCTAAACGCACTAAGCATACTGTCTAATCGTTGCACCTGCAATCTTGCTCTCACGATGTCCAGGGGGTTCGTAATAATCGTGGTCGTAAAGCCTCCTAGTGTGCCCGCCATCGCCTGTATACATAGATGCGAAAACCATCCTGGGAGTATCTTTATAAGCTCGTCTAGAGGAAAAGAATAATGTGATAAATGAGTTGTCTTTTTTTTTTATTTGTTTAGAAGGCACAAAGTACGCTTACCCTGATAAACCGTGTACAATCCCCACCAAAGGGCGCTGTTAGGTACATACGCGCATAAAGACGCGATGTATCCTCGATAGAAACCGCGATAACCATCCCTCTGATAGATCAATTTTATTATTTCGGCGGAGATTTGTGCACGAGTTTTTCCAGGTTCGAGGGTCAAACCCAACGGATTCATTCCCATCTGCGAAGAACGTATATAATTAATATTTCAAGTACAAATAAATATAAATCGCGGTTAAAGGATAAATCGAAAAATCTATAAAAATTCTGCGACTTACCTTATCCACGTATACTCTGCCGTGTTTAGTGCTATTGATCCCGAGAACCATTAAATGTTGACTGAGAACATCGAAGGGAACGACGATGGTTTGTCCGACTAAACTCGCAGCACCACCGGCGATCAAGGCTTTAACCTTCGAGTCAACACGTCCGAGGGGTGTATCCTGCGTGAGCAGATGACGTACACCCTCATACGTCGATACGTAAAACACTCCGGAAACAATTTGAATGGAGCTTATCCAGAAGCCTCTGTAAAGGCCCGTGACGCCTTCGACTTTGTAAATTTTTCTACACGCGTCTATCATACCTGTCATCCCATGAAAGAAGCAAATCATGTATCACATTTGTAAGAATATTATTTCTTCTACAAATAATGAAATCGATTCGATGTCGAAATTAATTACCGTTGTACATGTGATTTTGCCTCTGCACTTGAAGCCGAGTCTTGATCACTGTCAGAGGATACAGACAGCATCTGACCGAGAACGAGGACAGCATGCTGAGCGGAAAGAACTTGGTTTTGTCCATCATGTCCCACTCGATGGTGCGGATGAACGGTGTTGCCTCTACCGCGGACATTTCTCGGATGAGCGCAGATATTGTAGTTTGTAGCGATAGATGAATCAAGCAGGTAGATTCGCGGAGGATTTGGTCTAACCTGATGATGCCGCATATCTCATCGATATATTATGAGCATTAACGCCCAAAATTACATAAAATCTGTAAATATGTAAATATTATATTTACGATTTAAGAGAAATCAGTCTGAGATTATAAAATATTATTACTTAATTATAGAGAAAACAGCTATCATAGCTATAAGAAATTAGGTTATCCTAACCTCAAAAGAAACCTTTTCGAGTATTATACGATTACAGATAATGTGACGTATACATACGTATTACAAATTTAAATTCTGATCTTAGCATTGGAATGAGAGAAAACTGTAACATTGTTCTTGCACGTAAATATGTCTTTAATATATCAAGTCGTTATGTCAATTATGCGCAAAACGTCAAAGTGACATTTCGGAGTCGATCGATTGAAAAACGAACATTATAAAAATTTTAAAAATATTTAACCAGATTTAATGCATTTACACGTAAAGTAATGGATCTAACAAAAGAAAGAAATAACAATTAATAATTTAATGCATAACAATTATGTGTTCGAAATGCGATGCTACACGTCAACAATTTATGGCTCCGAAATTTTCTGCATAAATATTTATATCACTCCAATCTTATGGTCATAAAAAATTAATTAATTAAAATCAAGTAACTCTATCTCGATTCTCATTTAAATCTATAATTTCGCTAGCAAGTGTGTGTAAAAGATTTTATAGCTACTAATTTTTGGAGTACCGTCAGTAACAAAGTATCTGGCAAACATATCGACGTCACATTATCAATCATAATGTCCTAAATCAATTCACAATGAGAGATGCAAGTCATTCACAAAAAATCGTCGTTACTTACAATGATGTAATATATTGTCGGGATGATTTAGTCCAAAATTTCCTTCTTGATATTCGCCTGCACACGGTCAGGAATAACCGATGTTTACAACATGATCGATGCGTCAATCGCGCTGTCGCGTATCACGTCAGCTGACTCAATCCATTTTACACCACGAGCTCATTTTCACTCGCAATTTCGTGACCGCGAATTAGCAAAAGAGATAGCAAAATAAGCCGTGAAAAATTGTGAACCACACATTCAGCAAGCACGCACGCGTGTATCTTTTTCTAGTGGTGACATCTTGATGATGAAATCTTGTTGCCGAATGTCATCGCCTTTATCAGCAGATGTACAAAGCGATAATGTCTATTGATAACGAATATTTGTCGTAACCGACTTTTAATCATAATGTATAAATTTATAAAAAAGTAACGTGATTGCAGGCAAGTAAAATTCTGGACTAATAATTACTTTTCTGTGGATAGAAAAAAAATATAATTTAAGTGACTTAAATTTAACAGTTATATATGTTGAAAGAATATATATATCATACACACAATTATTAATTAATTCTAGTCCTTTATTTAGTTGGGATAAGCTCTTGTTTTGCCACAAGAGATAATTACTGAATAAAAATTATAATTTTTTATGTAAAATCTTATGGACATATCCTTTGTCTCTTTTATTATTATCTAGATTAAAACAAAAAATAAAAAAATTATGATTTTTACATTTTGCTATCATATTTTCACATCAGTTTTTATATCATTTTCTAATCAATTGGTCGTGTTTAATTTATTGGGCATAGATGCCCGCGATTTTTTTCAACAATTTTGCAAAATATGCAAAGTTTCTCCGAGAAAAGTTAATTTTTCCTTCGTAATTTTATCGCGGATTATTTTCTGGGACCCGTGCATTCATTCGGGCTGACTTGAAGTTTTATTGGACGTACGGCGCGAATATCTCTATCTATGGGGATCGAATCGAATTTGCGAAACCCGCTGCTACGGAGAACCCAATGCTCTCTCTCGCGAGATGCAGCATCATCCCTCGTATCTCGAACGTGTGTGTCGCCAATGAATTTCAAGCTCCGCCCAGCACCCGGTTGCAATGGTCCAAGGAAGCGAAACACGCGCAGGACTGAATTCTACGTCACGTTGGGGGCGTACACCCTGCCGGAGACACAACCCCCGGCTCCGACCGCGAGGGTGGCTCACCCCCTTGTTCGCAACGAGATCAAATCACCCGATTCAGTGCTATCTTCGATCTTCGCGCTGCAACACCAGCAACGATCGACGGGGTTCGTTTGTGTCGCGCCAACTCGGTTCCGTGTTTTTCTTCGACAATTGGATCGGCGAATTTGCTCGTCTTTTAGTGACAAGTTTCTCGTTTGATAAGAATAGGCCGGGGAACGAAACGGCGAGCCGCGAAGTTATGATGAACATTGCCGATCAGGAGGTGCCTGCTGCGACAACGGAATTGGCGGGCTTAGTAAGTAGTTGAAAGTTTATTTATTT
Source organism: Cataglyphis cursor (assembly GCA_039654345.1). Taxonomy (NCBI): domain Eukaryota; kingdom Metazoa; phylum Arthropoda; class Insecta; order Hymenoptera; family Formicidae; genus Cataglyphis; species Cataglyphis cursor. The sequence goes on along the minus strand of JBCEZX010000043.1, from coordinate 908,722 downwards.
TCTCAAAAATGAGGCTTTTATGATCGATAAGGGCTCTATCTAGATTGACAAGTTTATTGTGATCTTTATCAATCGATCAAAATTATTCTTTAATTTGAAAATTTGTATAACATTTGATCAGCTTTATTTATTTATATGTATTAGAGCAAAGAATAAGTTAGATATACATCTAGATGAAGTCATCGCATTAAAAAAAAGATATACAAAAAAAAAGAATTAATGATTAATTTAATTATTACATTAAAAAAGGAATTTTATTTTAGAATGCATTAATCAAGTATAAATACTTATACTACAATTAGACAGATTGCGATGTCTTTTCTAAAAAAAAAAAAAAGTGAAATGTCAAAATAATTAATCAAGTTATTTTTTTCTTATCTCGGTTACGTGTAAGAATTTTTATAACTTTATAAACCATAATTCGAAGAATATTATATATAACAGAGTATTAATAAACATACCGATACTTTATTGATGTCAACCACACAAAGACATGCGAAAAATTTATTGTAACTTATAGTGATTTAATGTAATCGGAATGATTTATTGTGAAATCTTTTCGATATTCACCTCCACGCGCTGTCAAGAAAAGTCTTTAATATACAAAATAAAAATATAATGAAATAAAATTTATTTTATTATATTTATCAATATAAATAATTAATAATTAATTAATATAAAGACAGAGAGGCTGAATAAGAGAATAAGATTGAGGAGGAAGACTTGTGTGTATGTATAATAATTATATTCAGTTATATTTACCCAAAATTCCAATAGATTCGATCGATTCTCTTTACCGCGCCTTTATTACCTCTTTATCAAATTCAACTCGTAAAAGGAATATTTAAGAAAACTCGGAAAACGCATTACCGTCGCGAAAGTGTTTAAGATCCATTAGGAGAGCACCGCCGCGTAAGGGCCATCGCGTCCCGTTCGATCCGGATATCCGGCCTTCCCCGAAGTCGGGCCGCTTCGACGTACAATGGGAGTCATCCTTACCGAGTGCGGCACGAGATCCGGGATCATCGCGCGTACAATGCCCAACCACTCGAGAGATGATCGCTCGGCGACCGGGTGGCGAATTGCCGCGGCACGCGCCGTCCACGCTCCGCTGCCTCGTCCCACGGGTGTGCCCACCCCCTTCTGTGCCCTCTAAACACGTAATTGTCACCGTTATATTCCCCGCGTGCGTGCGTGCGTGCCACCACCGTGACGACACGACACGAGTATCCGCGGGTGGTCAATGGACACGCGCGGGGAGGGGATGACTCGGCGAGAGGGGCACCCGCGAGGCACTTGATTTATGTTTGTTGATTCTAAAAATCAGCCGATTCCCACACACTCATCCTCCTCCTTCCCCCCTTCCTCTTCTCCCCTCCCCACCCCGCCACCACCGTTGAATCGGCGGCGCCGTTTAATTGACTGCCGCGAGATAGCATATGTCGCCACTCGAGTTTCCCATGATTAGGGACGACCTTCTCGGGGATGGGACATGCTGCGGAATTACCGCGCTGGATGTTTAGCTGCTCACCTTGATTGAATGCTCCGATGAACTGGCTAATAATATTGCGGTCATTTTACTCGGATTTAATCTTTTAATCTTTTTAAACATCTCTACGGCGGCGTTAGTAATCATCTATTCGCAAATAGATAGCTTATTTATTATACTCCTTTTACCTTCGCTCTCTTCTTTAGAATGAATATAAATTAATTAAATTATTATTATAGCACTTTAAAAGCGCCAGCCTAATCGATAGTAGAAGCGCGAAGATTTATTACTGTTCTTCTTATAGGGTATCCATTTCCTAGAAAACTTGGAATTCTTAGGAATTTTCATTATTAACCTGCACTGAGAAAAAAAAGTTGTTGATTTGACTAAATGTGTTATTATACAACTGATTATTATTTCTTTAATTGAAATATTTAAGTATTTAAGTTACGACATACTAAATTTAACATGACGTATTTGACTTAAATACTTAAATATTTCAATTAAAAAAATAATAATCAGTTGAACACATTTAGTCAAATCAATAACTTTTTTTCTCAGTGTGGAAAAATCAGGAAAATTAGAGTTCTTTTACTAAAATTTTTTTTTTAAATGAGAAATATATTTATCTTACGAAAGCTATTTAGTTTTTTTTTAGTACATGTCCAAATCTACTACTTGAAATTTAAGTGACTTCATGTTTCTCTTTGTACGAATGAAAAGCAGAAACGAAAAAAATTTTATTTTAAAAAATTGCACTATAAAAAATCTTTAGAATATTTTTTTTTACCTGAAATTTTGAATAAAAATATTTTATTTTAGAAAATCGGGAAATTTTCAGACAAGATTTGAGTAGAAATATCTTGTAGTAAAATAAAAAATATATTTGTCACAAACTATTCTCTCTGAACTATTGTCAAGTCTTAATTAGGACAAGAACAAAAATTTTCTTTTTCTCGAAAGCGATTTTTGCGATGCATTGAGGAAAGCAATTAGCTGATAAACTCGGCCGTTGTGTGACGCGTTCTTTAATCTCGAGATCTCTATATATTGTTCCTTTCACCAGGCATTGTCCGCCTTCTAGTGTCCACCTCTGTTATTGTCTTCGCACCTCGTCGCCGCATGAGGGTAGAAAAAGACAGCAGGAAAACTTTCTTGGCAAAGTACACAGCGGGACTTCTCTCGCGTGTAATTGATAAAATTGACCGTCGCTGCTATTATTATCGGCACATAATTAGCAGAGAAAACTCTACCGGCTTTTATCTATTCATTGGATAAAATAGGACATGCGTAAAATCGCATCTCATTAAAAATATTCCATGTACTTGTTTATATAAGTTTTCTATTTCAATAATAGAATTATTTCAGATTTATCCTTGCTCTCTCTAAGATTCATTCTTTGTAATTTTTATCTCGATATCGTTGTCATATCTATTTTTAAATTGATTTAATGAAAACGTCATCGATTCAAGCAGTGACATAAGATTTTATCGAAGATGAGTGAAAACATTCACACTTTACTCCTCCATCATATGTTTCATTGATTGTGACAATATTAATATTGAAAAATTATATTTGCATAGCTTTAAATTTTTTTTTTTTTTTTAATTATTTTAAACTTCTATTTTTGAAGAAGCTTCTCATACATATATTTGGAAACATGTATAATTAATATTAAAATTTAGAATTATATTTGTACATATTATTTACTCTTAAGATGTGATAAATGTAAAAATAAACAAGACTCTTGATCAATTCAAAGATATTTTTTTAACAAAATATATTACTATATAAATTTATTTATATAATATTTTATTATAAGTGCAATACTTATAACTGCATCCATCAGTGATTATTCGTTGCTTTTCAGTGATAATACACTGATTCCATTTAAAAGAGTAGGCATGTAAAATCTTCCCGCGATGCTTCCCGATCCGTCGGAGGAAGGGACACAGTTTCGCGATGCTCTCGATGACTTTATTATAAACCGAACCGAAAGTGCGCAATTATTATACGAGGGTGGGGAACGTGAAATGGGGTGCCGTCGCCGCGACCCCTTCGTTGCAGCCCCGTCGCGAACGACGGGGCGTACCCTCGACTCGTCGTGGGTATCTCGTTTTCATGAGAGACACATAAACGCGCGTAAATAAACTCGCCTGCCGAATGCATTCGTCTAAAACGCACATCCGTTTGCTGGGAAAGGTCACGTCGGGCCTTTAACGTTAAATGGTACGCGCACTCCTCGTGTTTGCGCTTCCCGCTCACGCGTCATTGCCTGATTAATTCGCTGTTAAATCCTGTTTGACAAAAAAGCCCCGACGGAGATGAAGGATCAATGATTTTTTTCTCACAAAGATTCATCTTGATGGTAAAAATTCACGCAGCTTAATTACTTGCGTGTTTATATGTCCATGCTGTGTGTAATATGTTAAATATTTAAATAAATTTTTATATATTTATAATACAGATAAATTTTTTTCTAAATTTGTTTGAATTATTGTTTTTTCTTGCGCGCAAGTATTTTTAAAATTTTATTTCTGATAAATTAACTTATAGAACATATTTATTTATTTATACACACAATGCAAACATTCTTTATTAGCGTCAGTCATTTTTGCATTAGTAAATATGTATATATATATAACGGATTGGCAAGCGTATTAAACATTTAAGGCGGTAATAGTGAATGTAATTAAAATTTATGTCCAAGCGCGCGGATTACGGGCGCCATGCCATCACGGCAGCTAATTGCGGACGACGATTAATTGCGATCAAAGGAAAATCTCGAGGAGAAATTATGAACAAATAATGGAACTTTGAGCAGCGTGAGTCCACCGGATACTCGTTAATATCAATATATATATATCCCCTATCAGAAATGTATTCGCATTCGATAAGGGACAATTCATCTTCCGGACGGCGCACATTTTAGCCTTTTAATTATTTTATCACTTTATATTAACTTAATTTTTACGTAATAGAGCGATCCTGTCTTTTTTTTTTTTAAATAGCGTAACTTTTCACGCACGATTTTTTGACGATTCGTATTCCCGCAGTTCGTAGTCAAATTTTACGGAGTCAAAGGCCCGAACGTCTACGTTATCGAAATTCCCAAAACCGGTAACTGAGTTTACCACTAGATTGCCCCGCAAGGAGGAAACCGTCCAATCGTTCACCGGATGTCTTCCTTGCCGCCTCTCTTACCCACCCCCCTCTATTTCTCACTGTGTCTTTCGCGCTCCTATATTGAGAGCTTCGAGCCTTACAATCACTTTCTGATATTAATTACATTCACTCCTTCATTCGCCGGTGTTTGATATTGCGATTTACTTTCCGAATACATCCGTCAAATGCGTAAAAGTAATAAATATTGTTAAAAATCTTTATATATCTTACACTCAATTCATACAACTCCCTTCTCTCGATTGTTCTAGCCCGAAAACGGATTCGGCAGATTACCAGAGCCGCTTCAGACAGTCACCGGAGAATATTGTCCTGGCAACTACCCGGTGTCTCACACCACGAGCAATGACAAACTGCACACCGGTGAGTAGAATTTTTAATAATTTGAATAATTTTAATTGAGTAATTAATTTAAAAAAATTGAAAGTCGATCGTCGAAAGTCGAGAAATATTCTCTCGCGCGAGCCTAGGGCAACTCTCATACGCGCGTCACTCGAGGATTTTTTTTTTTTCCGAAAAGAAGTATCCACGAGCTGTAAAACTACTTTACGTCTTAACGAGCTTGCGAGGATGCAATCAAGGGAAAAAGGTGAGCGGGCAGAGAGAGAGAGACCGGTCGATTCTTCGATTCCCCCGGTCGTTCGACTTTGAAGCTCTTTGATACCGTCGTGGCTCGGAGATGTCGCGTTTTCATCGGGGGCGAGGCCTTCGATATACAGACGAAGCCGCTGTGCAGATCCCGAGAAGAGCGCACACGTAGTGAGGGGGATGGGAGGAGGGGGGAGGGGGGGAGGCACGTTTAGGAACACGTGCGGGGCGCGTACCCCGAAACGAAGCGCCGGCGAAGAAGGACGAGAGACGAGAGGGTGGACGGAGAGAGAGGGAAGGTGGAGCTATACCCCCCGAAGAGAGCCTGTCACTCGCAGGCAGCCGAGTCGATATCTTTATATAGTCGCATCAACGACAACATTATTTTCCAAAGGTCGCGGCGAGACGCGGCTGCACCGTGAAACATCGCTCGAGACAATCTCTGGTCGGAATACTTGCCGGATTACTTGGCTCGTTTTCCAAACTGCTCGGCCGACTCCATGTCATCTGCGATGCTAAAAATATACGAAAATCTAACATTATTACATATTTTCTTATATCAGTAATTTGACGATGATGCTTCTTGCTTCGAGAGTGAATTTCTTCGACAAATGTTGGTTATCCTGCTCGATAAAGCACGGATAAAAAAGATTTCAGGACAAACAACTTTCTTGAAATATTCTTGAGATATTAATTCGCGCTGTCTTCCTCTGGCGCGATGATGCTTCTTCTTCCGGACGAGTCTTAGCCTTGACCCAGAAATGCGACGCCAATTTCTCGACACGAAATTCAATAAGTGACGTGTTATCACCGCAAAGACTCCCCTGGGGTGTGTCCCCGCAGTGGAACCTCTCCCCCATTGTACCCCCGTCGAAGAGAGTCGACCGAACCACCCCCCGGCCGACGTCTGGCTGCAGTGATTGACACTTTATATCTAGCATTGGCATGCCGTGGTGCGGAGCCACCCAGGATGGACCACCTCCGCCTAACTCAATCACTGCCTATAATGCCGCAATTTCTCTATCATAATCGCGTTACGTCCCCTCCATCGCTCGATCCACTTTTCGACGACGATTCAGAAATATTGAAACTCCGCGCCGCGTCGCGATGACAGTTGGGAATATATTGTTGCTTGCTTTCCCCGCTTCTTCGCTCGTCTTTTTTCATCGCATCTGGAAGCGGCATTATAACAATTTAAACAATAACATAGCGGAAAAATTTAATTAAAAGATATGCGAAGATTTATAAATTAATTGTATACGTTTTATGATATAGATTTATATATATTTTCCGTTACATTAACTTCATTTCAATGATTTTAATTTGTTGTAAACGTCAATTTATAGGGATAATTATTTAGTATTATAGATTATATTGAATTGGATAAAAACAAAAATAAAATAGATATTTAAAAATATAAATTAAATATAATAAATTAAAATATAATATAAAATAGAATTAAATAGAATTAAATATAATATTATTAAAGAAGCTTTTTGCTATTTAAATTATGTAATTCGCCAGAGAAAAATTACAAGAAAAAATTTTTGAATTTTGAGAATTCCAGATACAAGATAATAAGCTTATTAAAGTAACGAATGTACTATAGGTACTATAATCTTCTGATAAATAAATTTAATGCTCATCAATATATCAACTCTAAAAAAACAGCACTTAATTGCTGAGAAATGTATGTTGTTTTATGTTACAGTTCTGATATCTATTTGTTAATATTATTAAATATGACACAAATACACACACAAGAATTTTATGTCTGTGACAATATCCATCATTCGGAAGTTAACAATAAATTCGTAAATCTCGATGATCATAAAATCATGTTACACGTATATTTAGACGTACTTATTTCGACGTGACATACACGATGACACGTACGCGAACCCTTGAAGTATCATCGCGGAGGAGAATATCTCTTTATACACGCGAGCAATGAGCTGTAGCGTAAGTAGATTCGATTCGCGTTAGACTGGATTCTGCCATGGAACAAAACGAGGTTACCACCGAGTGGCTACCCATGGCGAATTCTGGAGGTCCATTAAACGCACCCCAGGTTTCCACGCCGGCATTCTTATGCGCCCATTCACGCTGAAGGGTTTGTTTTTGCCTCTGATTCATTCGCAGCCACTCATCGGCAACACCGATTGTCTTCCCGCATATCTCGCCAATCTCGATTCAGATAAGATGTATCTCTTTTTATCGAGGCTAGAAATATTCTCTTTCCTCATCCATCCATCTATCGTGTTAACTATCAAATATCTGTTTTTTTTTTTTGTTGAACACATTGTGTATAAGTATATATCAATAATTAATCAAAAACAACGGAAGCACATGACGTGTTCTCATTCAATTTTTGACAAATACTGTTCAATGTTCAGTCAAACAAATGTATTTGCATTTTCGCTTGCCCTTTGTTTATTTTATCTTGCGATCAATAACGTAACTATATTAATACACACACGCGTACATATTAATTTGAGGAAAATTTATTGATTACAGGAAGCGAATTATACATGCCACAAGGCTACAGGCAGGAAACTTGGTTGCAAGACGGTGAGTGCTTTATTGTAAATTTTATTTCCATTTTATTTTGTAACTTACATAATAATAACAATTTAATTATCTCCTCCTCTTTATTCGTTGTGCACGAGTTTGGTTCGAATACGCCTTTAATCCCACGGAAGTTATATCCGCCCGGATAGCTCAGTCGGTAGAGCATCAGACTTTTAATCTGAGGGTCCAGGGTTCGAGTCCCTGTTCGGGCGTTATTTTTTGTACTTTTTCTTTTTTTTTGAAGAAATGCATGCGTCATTATTGAGAACCAAATTAAGAAAGTAAAGAATTTTTTAACAAATTTACAATTCAAATATAGTTAACATATCAACGATAAGACTATTGAATATTCTTTCAATTATTAATAATAGCATTTTTGTAAAATAATAATGATAATGGCAAAAATCGGAATGTTATTAAAGCTGTTATTACGAAGAAATTGTGCTATTGATTTTTAGAATTTAGAGATGTAGCATCAAATTATCTCTAAGCCACCAGCGAAGATAATTACGTGCAGCCACTATTCTCTCGGAACATTAATTTTAATTACCTTGCCCAACTGCGATGTAATACGCGGTGGATGTAATGTAACGGACGATCAAAGGGGGATGATTTTGCCGCGGAACGGAAAATAGAAATTCTCGTTAGATAATCGCGAATAGAGAATTTTTATTCTATTAGTTTTATTAATTCTTGCTCAAATTATCATAAATAAATTAATATGAAATATCTCTTGTTTGCAGGTAGCAGCTCCGAGACCGAAGACAGCGAACAGTACGTACCCGAGTTTCACCAAATGTCAAGTAAGTGCCAATTCTCTTGGCGTTTCTTCTCCGTCTGTCAGTGTCTTATCATCTGATCGCGTATGTTTCTCGAGAGTCGCGAAATTATTTAGCCGCGTCGACATCTGGTAATTCGTCTGGATAAATAAATCCGGGTTTGGAAATTCGCTAAACATGATTGGAGGATGTCAATCTCCGCTGAAATCACCGCGAAATCATGTATAGCGCGCGGAAGTGTTTCGCACGCGTCGATTCGGCTTCGGAATTGCTTGGAAAATCTGTTATCGCGCGCAGATGTCTAGACTCGCTCCTCGAGATATCGCATCTTCTCGACACGCTCTTCTGACGTTCAACTACGTCAAAATACAAATATTATACGCGCGGAACCGAGCCGACGAAACAAGGTAACGGAATCGGAGCGTCATCGAACATCATCGGGAATGATGTCGGGAATGATAGAGAAGGAAGAATTAATTTATCGGGTGTTCCGTTCAACTCGCTTGATCAGCGAATCAATCAATGAGCAACGCGTCTACACACCGCATCTACATCTTTAATTAGTCGCCGACACTTTCCACGCGCGTTGCGGTTTTCCCGTTCGACGATCACATCAGTCTTTTTGCGCGCGAGAAATAATTTTTTTTGCGGCATATTTTTCTTTTTTTACACGCTACATAATCATGATGTATATAATTCTCCGAGCGCAATATTGGTCCTTTATTAAAAACCGGCGAGAAGTCGCGCCCGCGGGGCACAGTTCTTTTTAGCGTAGCTTAGATAGAGAGCGGGAAGAATCAACACGGGCGTTTGTCGGCGATCATCGATATCGGATTACGCGAGTAAGCACTTTATATTAAGCCAGCGGCGATTCTCTCGTTTTCTCTTTTTTTTTTTTTTTTTTTTTTTTTTATTCTTCATCTTTCCTCCGACGTTAACGCGGCGCGCGCGCGCGCTTATTAACGTCACTATCGACACCGGGTCGCGCGATATCATTTTCCGCGACGGCGAACCGTAATTGTTGTAATAGACAGACGAAAATCGGACCCCGCCGCCGCGTATTTGACTTCTCTTCGACGTCGAACACATGAGAAGAGGAGCGGGGCTCGCAGTTTACATTATTCCACGCGCGCAAAATTCGCGACGGTACGATACGTGTAATTCAGCGTCGAGCAGCATTGAACAAACGTATCGTCGAACATTTCAACCGGGCGAGAGCAAACACCCAGAGGGAATCGGGGGCTAGCTAATGTCTATATACACACACACACACACACGCACACGCACGCACATACACGCATGTGATTCCCAAGCGCCGCGTATATACATATATATCTTCGCGTAATATTATATGTAGCTTGTGCGATGTATTTAGGATGTTCATCTATATATATATGTACTTATATATAAAATATCAGGAATCGATATTTTTTTTATTTGATACATTAGGGTATGCAGTTTTTGAATACGGATTCGATGAAGCGTTTATCAGTATGTGTGAATAATATTATATTAGAAAATTGATAAAGAATTCTCTCGATAAAAGAAAGATAATATTTTTCTCGATTTATGTTTCCTTTTTTAACGGAAGCAGCGTATAAGGATAATAATTATTTGACGTCAAAGACATATGCTTGAATAAACGTTTTATCTCCCTCTTGCGTAACGAGAGTCCATCGAAGTCCATTTTATCGTACATAATTATTGCAAGATCTCTCGCGATATCAAGATAATTGAATCTATCGCGGCGCGCTTCTTCCTATCAGTAAATTTCCAATGTTTACAAATACAATTATCGCCGGAGGCTTGTGACTTATGCTTCCCACGGCCCGGGAGTCTGTTTGACTTATCGGGGGCGCAGCCCTTACCCTCGCGAAAACGTCGGCACCCCATTAGACCCCACCTTCCCTCTCACGTGTCGTTGCAGCGATGCGTCTTCACTTCCGATACGACACGCGCCCTTATGTCCTGGCGTCGTTCTTTCCGCTATGAATCGTCCGAAGAAAACGATCACGCTCGCATTCGATAAACGATAATGATATGCGGCGGGCAGGGGTCCGCGAAAATGTCAAAAGTCATTCCATAGTCGCGTGCATTGATATTGTCGAATGGAGTTGTAAAATAACATCACGATTTTTTTTACCAATCAAGTGCTGCGCCGATTTTTATATCTTGTCCCTAATAAAAAGAATTATCTAAATATGGAAAAATATGTACTGATCGCGATTCATATAACTGTTCTATTTGTATCAGGTGCAAATGTGAAGCAGGAGTCTAGCAATGGCACGAGAAATGGCGACAACGGCAATTATCATCCCCAGTATCAATCTTCTGTCGCGCACAGTCAAAACAATGATTTTCTCGAGCTCAGATCGGATCGTTGCTTCGGGTAAGTTCGACGAAAAAACTGATCTAAAACGGTGATAGATTTTTCTACAATAACGCGATTTAAAACGCATGCAGTGTAAGCGCAATCGCACGAAAAAAAATGTTTATTTATATTACAAATAAAAAAAAAAAAAAAAAGTGAATTGTCACGTAAGTCTACGATTGCACGCGTAGAATGAAATTTTGCGTGTTATTTGCAGGAATCGAAAGATAAATGGACCGGCTGGTAAGAGCACGAAGGACGTCGCCGTGAAGGAAGAACCGGCGGATCGAAGCTACGTGGAACCGCTTCCCGTGACAAACATATCATCCGCAACGTCTCAGGACACTCAAAACGGTAAGAGATTTTATACGAGGAGATGCGCATTTACTTATTGTTAGACAGACTTCGCGGACGAGTGTCGAGAATGAGAACGCGAATCGCTGGTTACTATCTTCGTACGAGGATCCACGCCGTGACAAATCTCTGCACAAAAGAATCCACGTGGCACTATTCCACCCCATGGAATCCATAAATAACTGGGGGTACGAGGGTACCGCTCTCCATTAATCGAGTCGACTTCCGATTAGCCCTTCGAGGGTCTCGTAGCTACATGGACGATAATGTTTGATCCATGCCGTTTTCTTAATTGTTGCTTGTATCGATTCTCTTTCTCTTTCTTTTCATGATTATTGAAAAATGTATAATAATAAAAATTTAAAAATTTACAAAAAGATAAGATGGATATATAAAATATTTATCGATTATATTATTTTTTCTAATATATTTATTATACATTCTGTATTTTATGTATTATTTTGCAAACAAGATTGAAATAAAGAGAGAGAGAGAGAATAGTAACATAAAATGTAACATTTCCCGTGATCGTTGCGAGACTTACCAACTAATGCACTGCAGTCGCTCACGCGTGACTGAGCATGCGTAATTGAATAATTAAACGATGCTTTCAAGTCGAAAGCTATGGCGAGAGCGTCTTGCAGATTTCAACAAAAGCTAAAAGAAAGAAAGAAGGCGAGGCTAGTTTTCCCAGGGGAAAATGTAAGTCGAATATTCTCTCATGCCTCGCGCAATGTAGACAGAAAGAGAAAGAAAGACCGAGAGAGAGAGAGAAAGAGAAAGAGACATTTTCAACAATATATTTCTTACGACTACGAATTAGCCTAGGACTTTTATCATTTGAAAAGAGGAATTAAAGAACTTTAAATAATAAAAAGAATTTTTTTCTTTATAAGCTATTGATTATAAATTGTAAAAAATATAGATCTCTAATGTTCAAGCGACGCGCATAGAAAGAGATTGCTGATGTATAATTAAATTATATATAAATATTTATTTGCAAGGATAAATATGCAACACTAAAATATGAACACCATATCGCACAACAAATATTTCAGCAAGACTGATATAATAACGATTTTTCTATCGACGTTCATTATCTAATAGGTCGTGTGAATCAAAGAAGATACACACTGTTACCACCACTCGTCCCGTCCACAAAAGGTAGAGTCAGTGAGGGGTTGCAAGCTCATGCTTTGTAATCAGACCGATTAGTCTTCCTTTATTCACGCACACGTATACATGTACATACGACGAGCCGAATCCTTTAGGAGCTCGGTTACGGTTATATCCATGGCTCGACACTCTGTATACGCGATGCTACCAAGTCACCTGGGATTACGCTCATGTTTCTCTCTTGACGTAATTCTCCCTACCATTAAGCCGTTTTAATTATTCACACGTAGTTTAGGTTAATAATAGGATACATTTGCTCGTATCGATATCCCGCAATCTACTTACGATCATCCAATTTATTTACCAAAAGGAGAAAAGGTCGTCTTGCATTTCACACGAAAATTAATGGAATATTTTTGAGTCTTTTTTTAAGTGCGGGCTTATCGAAAAAGAATCGAAAAAAATTTTGTAAACCTTTATTTTCATTACATTTGCGAAAAGAAAAATTGCAAAAATTTGTTAAATATTCTGAATGGTCGAAAAATGTTTAGGTAAAAATACACACTATTCGAGATTATCTCGTTTAGAGGGGACAAACAATTCGGATTGTAATACGACGAGCGGAATAGTAATAACCGGTTAATGGATACCGATTGGTTCCACAGTTCCACTAATTAATACGAGCAGAGGATTACGAGGATTACAGATAGCGACGGTCTATTCCGTCGACAGAATCACTCTTCCATGCACGCGATATTACGTAGAGCGGAAAATTCGCGTTGAACGAAACGTCAATTCGCGTTTTTTATCTTCGATACGGTGTCGCGGTAAATATTTTCCGTGGCTGAAAAGAAAAGAACAAAAAAAAAATGCACGCACGACAGAGAGTGGAGTACGCAAAAAAAAAAAAAAAAAGGGTATTTTCCGTTCGCTCGGGAAAGGACAAGGCGAGCCCGTCAGATTTCGCCGCTCGTCAGGTGGGTTGGAAAATAGACCTTGCATTATTAACGGAGCACTATGCCGGAATTCGAGGATCAGCGAGACAGAAGAGAGGAGAAAAAGCAAGAGAGAGAGAGAGAGAGTGAGAGAGAGAGTTAAAGCGAAAAGGGAATAGAACGAGCACGAAAAGGGAGGAAGAGCGGCGGCACACAACCCGTTTCTCCTCGTCTGAGAGTGGACGAGAGTGGAAGCCAGCCTCTTTTCCGTAGCCGATCCCACCCCCCGTCCAACGCGCACCGCCGCCCCCTATGGCCAGTCCTGAATTTCAACCCTTCTCCTCGACCTCCCTCGACGGTGGTATCTCGCCACCAGTTTCATCAGCTCGCGATTAATTTTAATCTAAAACCACCCGCAAAGCCTCTGGTTCACCCCGCTCGTCTGCCGTGGCTGAGGTCAACCCCTTTCGTCAATCCCCTGCCGCCCTGTCCGCTTTTCGAGAGAGTGCTAGAATTGGTCCGGGGCCTTTCAGATGTCTTCCGAGATCCTCGTTCGAGGTTTGACCTACGTTACGCTCGAAATAAAACGAGCGTAACTTAATTTTTTTTTAACAAACTTTTTTGCCGAGATTTAACATTTCATTTTAGATATACGAAAAGAATTGAAACTCTCGCAAAAGCTGAGTAATGCGAAGAGCATATAATTCGGATGTGCATATATTTAGTATTCATCCTTTAATAATAGAATAAAACCATTGAGGAAACATTTAATCCGCGTATTATTCTTCTCGTTAACGCGATTCTATTAAATCCATCGTGTTTTTCTTCGTCTTTGAAAAAAGATTCCAAGAATCGTTCTTGGATCGCATCGCGACATCGTGTCGTTGCAACAACGTTTTATCGCCGCCCTCGTATCTCTGACCGCTCGCGCGGCTTCTCAATTTTTCAATATTCCCCATGCGCGACTTGGAAGCGTAACCGGATTACGGCCCGAGAATGGTTCTTTCGGTACCGCGTCGTCGACAGGAGGTGGTGGCGGCGGCGGCGGCGGCGGCAGCCCCCGAGAGAAAGAGAGAGAGAAGCGCAGCCCGATTAATATACATATCGCGCGAGCTCTCGGCTCGGCTTTCGATATTTCAGGGGGCACCAACGCGCGCTATCCGCGGGCGGGCTCCAGTCCCCGCTGGGCTTTGAATATCCACCAATTTCCTGCCGATATTTGTGTGACGAGAGCGCTTCAACCGGCCCGGCGCGTGAGTGCAATCGGTAATACGGGGAGAGCGCTCTTTTTTTTTTCTTTTTTTTTTTTTGTTCGCTGGAGAATTTCTTTCTCGATCCCTCTCCTCGCTCTCGTCCCCCTCCTCCAGGCGAAGAAAAACGCTCGTGGATAATCCCCGTGCTCTTCCCGCACCTCTCCGTACCATGACGCCTTCTTATTATGATTACGGGAATATAAAGTTTCTTGTATACGGTAAAGCATAAATTCTCTTTTCTCAATGGAGATTGTTCATTATGTTATTTTTGGATTTTTATAGTTTTATTCGCGCAAAAGAGTTGGAATTATTAATTGTCAGGATCAGATATGATTATAGAGATAGAGTACATAGAGGATATACAGTATCTTTGAATTGATGCAATTGAAAAAGGGATGATAGATGAATAAAAAATGTATTTTTTTTTCTTACAGGAAGAAAAATCGCTTTCGAAAAAACAATTTTGAAAATTGAGAACTTAATAATATTTGCGTTTTTTAAAAACTTTTTAAAACTTAAATAAGCTTAACTATCTTGTCATGTTGAGTTCACATCTCGATAGTGACTATCATATGATAAAAATATATTTTTTTTTATACTGAAAACTTAAATGTGATATCTTCCACATAACTTTTTTTAACAGTTACTCAAATAATTTTAAATTGCTTTATTGAATGAAACGTTGTACTCTTTTTTTATTCATGTCTTGATAGCTGTTATCGTGAATTTGACGATATGTAACACGTCTAACGTTTTATTCTTTATTTTTAATCTATTTTTTGTGTGAGAAATTATTTTCTTTTTGGTTGTCTTATCGATTTGAAGATATATATATTAAACGTCAAGATATTTTCTATACATTATATTAATTTAAAATTGAATTTTTGACATGATATCAATTTTTACAATTATGGTGCGTTTTGTTACAGCGAGCTCTTTAATTTATCAGCAACGTCAACAACAACAGTACGGGAACATCACGAGGGATCATCCCAGAGGTTCGTCACCATCATCCAGTCGTCCTGCCAGCGCTTCTTCCTCGACTTCCCAGTGGCAATCGACCTTCTCCGAGACTTTCCTGCCGCGACCTGAGAACTGGAATTCCGAGGTTTACGCGAAACGAAGCGGCACGCCGACCTGGACAGAACTAGGAGTGCAATTAGATCCTAGAAACTCGTCCTGGGAACGACAAAACGGTTGTTATCAGAAGAAAGGTTCGCCAGTTTCAACCTGGAATCCGGAACACGTCAACAAAAGGCCGTCGTCGGCGACCGGTATGTCCACCTGGAGTGACGTTGCCGTTGGTTATCAACAACAACGACGTGGTTCCCTACAATTGTGGCAGTTTCTCGTAGCCTTGCTCGACGATCCTGCAAATGCGCCTTGCATCGCATGGACCGGGCGCGGGATGGAGTTTAAGCTGATCGAGCCGGAAGAGGTTTGTAGAAAAAATAGTCGAAGAATTTTTTATATACAGGGTGGGCCTAAACGTTCCGGCTAAGCTTTGAGATTTTATAGGAAATTTAGTTCAGAATAAAAAGTCCTTTGAACATGAGTCAAAAAATGCTTTCTTAAAAAATTAACGCCGAAAAACCTCTGAAATCATAGACATTTTTACAAATATTAAGAAAAGTATGTGTTTTTAAAAGTATTGAAATAAAAATTGGAGAATTAAATTATCTTTCAAGTAGGATCAAAATGATTGTAGTACGTTCCATAGGTTTTGAGATAACGATTCAATTATACAAAAAAGTATTTTTTTGGCTATCAACAGCTAGAGCTTTTTAAAAATACTCTTTATTTATGCTTTTGTTTGTATACTCTTTATTAAAAAACGCATCTTTTCCCTGATATTTATAAAAATGTATAAAATAACCGTGATTTTAGAGGTTTTTGGGCGTTAACTTTTTAAAGAAGCATTTTTCGATCCATGTTTATAGGAAATTATTTGTTCAGAATTAAATTTCTTATAAAATTGTAAATCTTCTGGCTAGAACCCTTAAAAAGGTTGGACCCATCCTGTAAACTTGTTTATAATTTCTCCATTTTTCCAGTTTTTATAATTTTATTTAACTATATTTTTTGATTTTTAATTAAAATACATAAAAAATACTTGAAAAAAATACTTATATTTAAAATATAATATTTAGATAAAGAAATATTCCAAGATTTTAATAGAAATTTCTCCTATTATATTTTCTTTTGGCAGGTGGCACGCAGATGGGGCGTCCAGAAAAATAGACCGGCCATGAATTATGACAAATTGAGTCGTTCATTGAGATATTATTACGAGAAAGGCATAATGCAAAAGGTCGCCGGCGAGCGATACGTGTATAAGTTCGTCTGCGATCCGGAAGCGCTCTTCAACATGGCGTACGGGACCGGCGCGTCTTCGGGGATTAATGGAGAAGTTCCGAGTAATATGGTACGAAGTCACGCAACGCCCGGGAAAGGGGCGGGCGGAAACGAAGTTCCAGATTTGATGAAGCATCCTGCCGCGGGATATAGCGACGCGGTTTTCGCCATGTACTCGAATACCGCCGCAGGTTAGACAAAATAGCACGCTTCATTAACGCGTTACTTTACAGCTACTGAAATTTATAACACACACACATACACATATATAT
>JBCEZX010000043.1:861211-876179 GCA_039654345.1 Cataglyphis cursor | reverse complement strand
CTTTGGCTTTTTTTAAGCTTAAATAATTTTCATTGTCATTTTCTTGTTTTAACGTTTTAATAATTTTATCTCGATTATCAAACGGTTCCCAAACCATGTGTAGAAAAATATATTTTATTGGAAAAATAAAAGTGATATTTACACTTTATAAATGCCAATTTTGGATACACACAGTCTGTATATTTAGTTCGCTTGCTCGTCATAAACGGGGAGTCGATCGCAAAGCGCGGCGCGTTAACTCAAAGTGAATTTGAAGTGAACGGTCGTCGGTGGCGCGTGCAAGAAAAACGACAAGGGTAACGAGCAAGAAGGAGGATGCAGTCGCTCAAACCTTGGGAAACTAGAACTCTGGAGAGGCTGTCCCGACAAAGACACGGACATCGCGGAGTGTCTCTGCGACGGTACTAGGAGAACATAATCCTAAAATCGCGCTTTCTGTCTCTTCATCTATTAATAAACGCAACCGGCGCAGGATTATTCCGCGATGAGCGTCTTAAAAAGCCTCGTTGTGTCGAACAAAAGTCCCGATAAAATTTAACTCATTGATGGAACGCTGTAATCTTTATTCATTTAACAAGTTAACAAAATTAATTGTTTGATCGAGAAATGTTGCCGGGTAAAAATACTGACGTACTGTTCAAACGTCAATAAAAACATATGTTAAACGTCAAACAAAATAATTTTTAATATTCATAAAAAAAATTCTTTAAAAATCATCAATTTTTTATACTACCAGAGCAAAGAAAAACTGAACTCTTAAAGGACTTCACAACAAATAAAATAACTGTATCTAAATTTAATCAAAGTTAACTATTCGGTCGATAAAACTCGCTGGCGTAATCGTGTTCATCAATTGTGTGAAACGCTCGAGTGCAACGCCCGCAAGTATCAATTAAACTTCCGATGCAGCCTCCGTTACAGGACAAACGTTTATATAGCCGGAAGCGAGCTCGCGCCAACGACGATGCTATATACGTAATCCATTAATATCACACGATGGACGTCGCGGTGGCGCGCGGGAAGGGAGCGTAATTAATGCGTGACGTTTAATTCACGATGGTCGTCCCTAAACCGGCGACGCCATTGTTTCGACGATCAGGGTGATAGAGATGGATACCTCGAACTCCTGATCTCAGAATTGGCACTGATAATCGGCGTTTCATACATATATGATATCTGTCTGTAAAAAAAAGAGGAAATTGAGAAGGAAATTGATGAAAACTAAGTGTATTGTATAAATGGTCTATAGTAAAAAGAGTTTATTTAAAATGCGTTGGCAAAAACATTTGAAGTATACAACTCGAATTTTCTAAAAACACATTTATAATTCGATATTCGATAAATATGTCAATTATTATATCCTATAATTTCAAAATCCAGATTATAATAACAGAATATCTTCTCCCTGGAAAAATTGAAATTTTCAGGAATTTTATTGGAACTCGGGGAAATTTAAAAAAATCTCAATTTTGGAAAAATAATTTCTGGAAAAATTGAAATTCTCAGCAATTTTTTTTGTACCTGAAAAAAAAAATCAAGGAATTTTTATGAAATTTTATTAGGACTCGGGGAAATTAAGAAAAAATTCTCTAATAATATTGCTCTTATAAACAGCCGGCAATTCGCCGATAAGTCGCTCGAAACTTAAATGACTCTATATTTTTCCTTCGAATAAGCGAAAAGCATTAGAAAACGTATAATAAAAAAATATTATTTTAGAAAAAACTGCAGGAAAAAAATCTCCCAAATATTTTCTTTACCTGGAATTTCAAATAAAAATACCTGGAAGATCAGAGAATTTTTTTACAAGATTTCAGTAGACATCTTGAATATATATAAATGATTTGCGATCTTATAATTTTCCAAATCGCGCGAATCGGCTGCAGTTTTTACGTCTAGACGCGCGAAAGACGAGGTCGGCTGGTTTAACGATTTTCCGGGTATATACCTCACCGTGGCAGACGGCTCTGTAGCTGATGAATCTTTAATTTTGTCCTGTCGACCTAGCGCCACTGGATGGCAACGAAACGAACGGGGTCCGCCGCGGATTCTCTCTCATCCACCGCCGTTGGTCCGCGTGAGTCGCGCTGTTCCCCGCTCGCTGCGTCGCGACGCGACCGATAATCAAGAGTGACGGGCCTGCTCTCGTCCTTCCAGCCGGTTAGACAATTATTTTGAGCATCGTAATGGACGGAGGAGCGATCGCGCGGATGATATGACGGCCGTCCCTTTTAATTAAATGAATCTCGACGGTATCGTTAAAATGAGAGAGCGCCTTGGAGAAGGCTCCTCGGGATAGAGCGATCTCGTCGTAGATCCGTTTGCTGTGTACAGATCGGATAATGGTGGATCGCATAATGGATTATTAAAATATATACTCTCCTTCGCGGGTATATATCGGTGAGACAATTGTATACACGTGGTTCCTTTCCACTTTTAACTGTTTCGTGCCTCATCTTCCCGCGCCATGCCTCGGTTTTCATGTATGAATTATTCACGAGATGAATTATTCATTAGGAAGAGAGTACTTAGTCTTCGTAATACATATTTCGCTTAACATGCGACGGTTTGTTATTTGCGAGCCGCGTTAAATGGTCGAAACTCCACGCGATCACGAAGAATTTCTCTAAACGTCATCGGCGTATGTATTTTCGACGAAATAAGATATCATTCGGTGACATTTATTAATTCGGTAATCTAACTGTATTCTTTATTCTCGATTCATATTTTATAATTCGCGCGAAGCATATTTTTAATATGACGTTGTTTTGTGATTTTTCAGTCAGGACTTACTGACGGTATGTCGAGAATTGAATCTCGAGAATTCGGTGGAGGAATTGATGAGGGAATTGGGCGCGGACGAGCAGGGTCGCATTTCCTATCAAGAGTTCCTTAGGCGACGATTGGCCCTTAGACCGGAAATCGAGGCGCTCAGGGCCGGCAAACGACGAAGCAGTCCGCATCACACGCCGGAATACCTGCCCACCAGCAGCGACAACAGCCTCGGTAAGAATTAGGTATCGTTGAAAACTCATCCCGCCACCTTCCCGTTTGCGATAATAAATCTCTCGGCGCGCGGAGGGAACGGAAATTTCTTCGGAAAAGTAACAAGTATCATTTATATCCTCGCGCTCTCTCGCTCGCTCACTAGGAATGTAAATGTCACGTCTCCTTATCGCTTAATATACCGTGGAATATTCTGTAACGGATGTTATTTCGCAAACTGTATCTGGCGTATGTCGCGGGAGGCACGCGAGCGAGGAGCGCGCTATTTGCTCGAGATTGATGATCGATGGAACAATGAGTGTGGGATGATCGCGGAAACACCGCAGTAGCATTTGTAATATCCCGGTCGCGTGTAATGGATACGATATCGCGTGATCGATGAATAAATTGGAAATGGCAACCTGGGATATTGCGCCAGACGTTTCCATTTCTCGCGCGCGCTTGACGTCGTCGATAGACGTGAATTCTCGTTGCGCGACATCGAACGAACGCGACTCGACAAAAAAAAAAAATAAAATAAAAAAATATCTAATTAAGTCTTATTTTATCGATAAACATTTTTCACACTAGATATAAATGATAGAGGCTTTGGGCAGGCTTTTTTTTCCCTCTTCTTTACTTATCCTCAAAAAAATCTCAGATGAACATATCCGTTAAAGTCACTTGGGTCTTGTTTGCTCATATTTCTTGACGCTAAATGAAAGACTTTGCCGTACTTACTGCGCGTAATTTCTATTTCAGGAACCGTGTCGGGGCGACATGAAAGTTGGGAATTCGACAGCGGTGCTCGTGATTTGTCGCCGGAACCTCATAGCCTTCAGAAGCTGGTGGAGGCGGCCGCTGGCGGAACCGGAAATATGCTGGATCTTGCGAATAAGGTGAGCGGCGACGATTTATCTCTCTCGTTCAAACGACTGTCGACATTTGTATCTTTGCTACCGATCAGTCCTCTCCTGCACTATTAGATTCACTCTATATTTCTGCATCAGTTTATCCTTTATTTTTATTATAAACTCTAATGGAATTTATTATACTTACGCCTGTCGGCGTAAAAAAATCTGTGAAACAAGACTCGCGTAATAAATAACGCGAGACTTTCGTGAAACTAGAAGGAAAGAGAAAAAGATCGCTAAGAGAAGATGCCGACGATATTTGAGGATATTCGAATCTGAAGGAAAATCGTATATCGAGCGATAAAAAACTTTGAGATACTCCCTGCTTGTTGATGCATCATTCGCGCTGATGAAAAGTCAACGAGACGTGCAATTATCCAAGGCAAATTGTCTTTGCATGCCGATAATCCTCGGTTTGAGCGCACGTTCGCTTAACTCCTCCGTCTCTCTCTCTCTCACTCACTCTCTCTCTATCTCTCTCTCGCGGCTCTCTATCATTTCCTCTCTTCGTATCTCAGAGTTTCGCGCCTGGGAATTTCTTTGTCAGCCGCAATTAACGGCCGATACCACCGGGGCGCGGTATGCCATCGAGGAAGATGGCAAGACGTGCAATTTCTGCACGTTCTTTGCTCTTCCCCGTCCGATCGGCAGGTTTGCTATCGAATTACGAGGCGTAGATTAACGCCGTACGTCTCACTTATATGTTCTCCTTTCAAGTTTATCTCGTTATAAAATATAATCGATTGAATTTAAAAGGCTTTTAAAGCGCCCCGTATATTAGCCCGAATTATTTGTGAAAAATAATTATTTCGTAATCAAGTAGGACAACGGACAATTAAATCTCGATCGAATTTTTACGTTTGAGATGCATTTATTTATAATATATTTCCTCTCTCACTTTCGAATTGTTATAACGACGAAACTCCCGTATCTCGGGGGCGGGGGCGGGGGCGGGGGGGGGGAGACGAATCTTCATAGATGATTCGCTCGATAACCGCGAGATTCCAGTCTTGTTTTAAGAGCCACGGCAGAGAAAAAGGAAATACAAGCGAACCGACCGAATTCCGAAGTTATCGCGATTTCTCGCGAGAGAACTTTCATTCCTGCCCTTCGAGGAACGAGAACAAGGAGGATGGTTCGTGGAAGGAAAAAAAAGGAAGCGCGAGCGTCGTTTACTATGCCTATAAATAACCATTATTACGCCCCCGCATTACAGCATCGGAAAAGCGAGAAGAAGCTGCAGTAGCGGATTTTGACTGCCCCGAGAGTGCAACGTTTTCATGCGCAAAAAAGAGCGCGGGAACTTGTTTAAAAAATTTATTTGTAACGAAACGAGCAGATGGAGATGTAGAGAGGAATAATTATTCTTATATTTTAGCGATGCATAACTCATTCGACCGCATTTCGGCATAAATATTTATCACTCGACGCGCACGCGTTTGGATTTTACTTCGCCCACTAACTCATCCCGCTTGATATTTTTCCTTCCTTTTATCATCCTTGTCTCGAGCGTGCAGAGGAAGCTTTCGCGTTACAACGAAGGACGTCTGTTTTCCCGGGAAAACAGGCAAATATGCAGCGCCTTAGACCGTCCTTAGATTCGACTAGGCAGCGAGCAGTTTTCTCGCGTTATACGATATGCAACGCGAATTTCCATAGAAATGGAATATAGACATCAGAAAAGAGGAGAAAGAGAAAAAAAAAAAATATATATATATATATCGGGACGAATATAACAATACAAACGTAACTTCCTTTGTTACTCCTGCGTGGAAATTGCTAGAGATGATTTGTAGCGCGACGGGACGATACGCCAACATTATAACGCGACAAGTATTCGGATACGTACAAGATTAATCCGTATCTCTCTCTTTCTCTCTCTACCGGGTTATGAGATAGTTGGTAGAGATTCAGACTGTATTTCGTGGAAAAGTGCAGATTATACCAGACGTCTGCAAGGTATATCATATGCATGAGTTATTATTATTATACAAAGGATTATCTCCTCTATATATATATATATTTCTCTCTCTCTTTCTCTGCGTGCTGTGTGTTACTAAAGCAAAGTGCTACTGGGATCAAATAAAATAATACAGCATTGAAGTGCTATTATATAAGAAGACTTTTTAAGAGAAAAGCTTAAGAAAACTTGAAGAAACTTATTTTTTTTTAGAATATATAGGGTGGGTTCAAACGGCCAGACTTTGAGATTTTATAGGAAATTTAATTCTGAACAAAAAGAAATTTCGTATAAACATGGGTTGAATAATTCTTCCTTGAAAAGTTAGCGCCCAAAAACTTCTGAAACGGTATTTTTAATTTAATTTTCCACAGCTTTTGTTTCGGTACTTTTTGTTAAAAAACGTACCTTTCCTGATATTCGTACAAATGTATAAAATAACCTTTTAGAGGTTTTTGGGCTTCTTAAGAAAGCATTTTTCGGTCCATATTTATAGGAATTTTTTGTTTACGTTTAAACCCACCCTATATAATAATAATCTTACGCAATCGCGTTTGTCCATCCTTGTCCCGCTGTCGGGAAGTAAGAAATTTGACCGTGACAATTTTATGATCGGCCGTTGTGCAATATCCGGAAATGCCGCTAACATTCTCTAATTGTAACAAAGTGCTCGTAAAAAGAAGAAAGAAAGCGGGGCGACGTCTATATAGTCGACGGTTCCACGGAAGGACAGATTATTATCAGAGCGTGTAAAGAAAGATGCGGGACCGACGGCCCCATAAAAATGAAGCCGCCTTGGTACGGTGGGGCCTCCCCGCACAATGTAATAACGATCGCGCAAAAAGATTCCGTAATTTTTCCCTCGAACAATTGACCTGCGCGAGCGATCCGAGCGCGCGATAATCCGTCTCGTCTCGAACGATGGGAGATATCGTCCTGCCGAGGACGATGTTTTTCTAGGGCGGCCGATCGTTATTTTCCGTTGCGACGCCCACATCCTTTTTCCCGAGGATATTTACTTCCGTCCTCGCCGACGTCGTAGATCGAGAATTTCATACCTCCTCGTCGTCGGCGTCACCCTATGAATTCTCTCGTGATAGTGCTCGCGTGACGCAATAAACGCTGCGCCGTAATAGTGCCGTAAGACGGGTCGAAATTGCGTCAACAGGTGCGACGTGGATTTTGCGTGAGAGCGAAAAGAAAAATCTAGAGATTTCTCTGGAATATTCATCTTTCGGATAAGAGTGATGGAAAATAATACAAATGTCAATCGATAACAGAAATCTGAGAACTATATTTTGCGATCTTTATTTCTTCCATATTACGTAATTCAGTTTCTAATTTTTATAGTACGAACGAAAAAACGGGGAAAGTTTTACGGTACAAATTACGTGAAAAATACATGCTCTTTTATATTTATCGGTTAAAGCTGAAATATAATGACATTAAAATATTTATTACTATAAAAATTGCTCGTATGCATCAAAATATTTGAATAACTAGATGATACTCCTTTGTAAAAAATATATAATATTATATTGAATAAAAATATCACGTGACTTTTTCCTTATACATATGTCAATATATTCAACGATTAGAAAAAAATTATATATTATAATTTTTACTCTAATATTATAATATTTCCTCCGCGCGAGGCGGAGGCGCGCAGAAAACTATGCTGCCAATTATGCCAAGCATCTCGTTCGCCATATCGTGCGGAGTATTTCGGATATCACGCTCCGTTTGGCGTGTCGACATCCATAATCGCGTGGCTCGCGTAAGCGCGAGAATGTAGCTCGAGATATTGATAATCGACGGGTATTTGTTTCATCGTATACGAGGGCGAAAGACGGACACGTAGACGGCAATGCCTTGGGACGGCAAACCCTCTTTACGGGAAGCCATCGTCGTCGTCGCCGTCCGACCCTCCACCTCCCTTTTTCCATCCCCCCCCCCTTCTCTCGCGGAAGGAGCGTCGTGCGTTAATCGAGAAATTAGCGAAGTTAATTAAGAAGCCGCACCCAGACCGTCTCGCCCACATAATTACACTAATACAATCGCGCAGCATTTTTGCGCTCTCACTTTCGGTCCATCTTTTTTCCCCGCATTCTCATCTCAGTCTCTCTTTGAGAGTCCTCATCTCTCGCTATCATAATAGTGTACAGGATCCCTACTTTCTAGAGGAAACATAGAAAACCTGGAATTCCTATGGAATTTTATTAGCGCTGAGAATTTTTTTTTTAAATTCTTTTTTTTATAATTCTATTTTTATACTTCAAGCAGTCTGATAATCTGATAAGCTAAATTGTGAATTATTTAAAATTATAAATATATATGTCACTGTTTTTATATATTTAATGTCTTAACAAAATATTGAATATGCAATAAATATTTTTGTAATTTTTATCTATAAAAAATGAAAATTATCTTCAAGTGAAAAATGTTTATTTTATGAAACTTAAGTGGCTTTTCTTCATATAAATGAAAAATAGGAAACGCATAGAATAAAAAATCTTATTTTAGAAAATTACACAAAAAAATCTTTAAAATATTCTCCTTATCTTGAATTTTGAATAGAAATACTTGAAAGATTAGAATTTTCAGGAAATTTTTTTTACAAGATTTGAGTAGACAACCTGGTACATAAAAGGAGAGTCGGGTACGTTTAATCGCGATATATTTATTTTCTCAGATTCGCGTCGAATTTTACAATTATATCGTTATATTTACGCCGAGGATTGATGACTTTTGCAATAAGGAGACTGCATGATGAGATGATTTGTCGCGGATGCGAGCGTGAAGCATCGCAAGAACGGACGATACCGCAACGGGACGTTTTTCCCCGCGCAATATGACGTACGTTCTAACGAGTTACACGAAAAAAAAAAAAAAGGAAAATCCCGGATAGGAGGTGCTTACGGTGATCTAATAATTTCTGCTTAAGCGCCGCTATTCGCTTTAACCGCTTTACGGTAATCTCGCGATTCCGTAGCCGCGCCGCCCGTAATAGTCACGTTCTCTCCTACCCCGTGATTATGTCAGCCGCGAGTTCTTGTCGCTTCTCACCTCAAAGGCCATCCGTTCTCAAGACTTAATGCGTGGTGTTTTATCTTAACCGTTCCATCTCGAATCTTCTCGCCGAACAAACAAAGCTTGCGCGGTTTCCGCTGTCTCGCAGCCACGCGCAATCAATACGGCGGGTTTATCGTTGACAACGATATTCGTGTTTCCTTATTCAACGCGGAGTTGGAAAAACTCGAAACAAAAGCAGAAATGTATGCGATATTTATGTATGTATAAAGGATAGCTAATATAGAAAGTTATCTACACGTATATATATTATTAATAGATTATATATTATTAGTAATTATTTATATAATTTATTATTAATAGATTATATATAGATAATATATTATTAATAGATACTTTATTAAACGCTTTCTGGGATAGCATCGCTCTTAAATATTATATTAAATTTACAATAAAAAATACAGGCAATAGTGACGCAACAAAATAAGAAGACAAAGGAGAGAGAGAAAGAAAAAAAACTTAAATCAAAATAGAGATTTAGAATAATTAAGTATGGCAATGAAATAAAAAAACGCAAGATAATAGAGGAGCTTGAATATCCTACATATATTAATAAACAATTGACAGAGATTTAGTGAAAAATTTTAAATATTGATAACAGTTATCACAATACGTAACAATAAAACGATACACATTGCATGTACAAGTCATTTGACGATAAGGTGATCTTTGCTGCGAGTAATAATAAAAAAATGTGGGCTCTTGAATAAGATGAGTCGCAGTTTGTCAGAGATCCCGCTCATCTTACGTTGATGGCACGCAATTTGCAGTTAGGCTTCTCTCTACAAAAGTTAACCGGGTCTCGCGCGGCGCTTAACGCGTCGAACGAAGGAACGGGTCAGCGGGCGCTTTATTACCCCACCCTCTTTCTTTCGCGAAACTTGCGGCAACTGCATTACCGTGCCACCCGCAACGGCAACCGGTATCATGCACCGTGAACGAGCGTGCGTTGCGGGGATAGACAACGGCAGGGCCGCCGAAGTGCCGGAGTGCTTTCGGTGCAACGAGCCGCATCGGCGATGCTCGGTGGCTCTCGGTCGCCCTCGGCCCCGGCGCCTCCTCAAACACACCTTCGGGGTGTATATAGGAGAGAACCGTACGTACGGTGGTCCGTTCGGTAGTCCGGTTCAGTCTGTCACCGAACGTCTTGGCGATCGCTCGCCGTGTCCGGAGCCCGCTCTTCCCGGATTCGCCGTCGATTCGCGAATGAGTGGAACACGCGCGAGAACAGTGATCAAACTTCCGGTAGATCGATCGAGATCAAAGGATATCGCGCGTAAGATCCTATCCTAGGATCAATCCTTCGGCAATCAAGCTCTTTCGCGTGAGTCTCTTGACGTGAGACGTCGCGCGATTTGTCACCTCGATTGTAAGATTGACAGAAGAGGGGGAGGGGGGAGGGGAGGCGGTCGCATAGTTTTGCGAGGCGGCAAGTTTCAGGGCAATTTTTTTCTGGGCCACGAGAACTGTACCGTAGTTATCTTACTTTAGGACTGACCTCGTAAGAACTAATCGATGCGAGAGCAATTACGCGGATCGCGCCAGCTCGATTGTATCGAGCGTTATCATTCTTCCTAGGTATATATGTCGGTGTATAATTGATACATACGGGGTTCTTTCCTTCCGTAATTGACTCGGAAGAACTTTTTCCGCCGCAGTGCATTCCGGTGCGTCATACTTTTAATGTAAAGCCACCGGCCTCTCTTACGAAAGAGATTCCTATATAAATCGCGCGTCCGTATTAAGTTTTGCAGAATCGATTTTCTTTGTTCTGACGTCAGTCGAAGAGAGAAAAAAAAGAAGATAAAAGAATAAAAATAAAAAGCCGTTCACGGAAGCGCGTTCGCGGAGCGAAACTTTTACGACGACCGTCAATCCCGCAACGCAGTAATCGTAACCCCTTACGGTGTCCCACCCGCGTTCGGAGGGAAGCGAGATTTATGAGCGGCCGGACGGCCGACCGACCGGAGTTGAGTAGTCACGTGCGTAAGTTTCGTCGGTTTAATTAGATGATAGGAAATCACGATTAATGGTACCGCCGTACTAATGAAACGCGCGCCATTACTCAGCGCTTGAGCGTTGACTTTGCGTTAAAGGGCGCGACAATTTGCATCAAGTAATTACGCCGCGTTACGATATATCGTGTATATTGCTGTCTCTCTCTTTCGCGCGCGAAAGAAATCTTTACATATAATCAAAATATGAGAATAAAGCTAGTATCGAATTTTATTGGCCGCGATTATAGACACTACTGTCAGATCGTTAGCATCGAAGTCGAAGGCGTATATAAAGGATGCGTTCGTTGTAATCAAGAGAGATTATAATATATTTCTTGCGTGCGTAAAGTTTAGCGTGACGCTGGTAAAAGCAATATTACTCGCGATCGTTGTTCATTTTACCGTAAGTGAGGAACGCGCGTTAATGACCGTTCTACCATTTCTTTGTAGAGTAATTGGGAGTGACCTTAGCAAGAGCAAAAGACTGCCGCGATAGAGGTGTACGCCTGTATTTATGGCTAATGCATCGCTCGCTTTTCCGCGCGTTTTCCCTTCTGCTTTTGCTGGCACGCCGCCAAAAGAGCGAGAAGGCCGGTTTCGATGGAGGAGAGGGGGAGGGGAGGAGAGAAGGCGAGGGGGGAGGGGGAGAAAACAATGCGATTCATTTAACTTCCATTAAATCCGTGCGCCACCCAGTATGTACGCCGGCGCCGTCCCTCCGTCTATCTATGCATCCGTCCGACTAGAATAGATCCTCGACTACTAGGAGAGATACCAGAGGCTGTGTGCACGAAACTCTCCCGAAAGCTTCCTTCCCGTTCGCGTCATTATTCCAGCATCGATCAGTACTCTCGTGCATCCGTCTCTTGGATGCAGCCGCTGCACTCAGACATATTACCACGTCGCGACTGAGAAATTTACTAAAGTCGGATAACTGAAGTTTAACGATCGAGAGTTTACCGTAAGCCAATATTACGCGACAGATGAACCTTGTATTTTTCACTAGACGCGTTGGATATGATTAAAGGACTATACAAAGTGTCATTTCCGCGCGTCAGCGCTGGATGATATTTTTTTTTCTAAATTAATCTATTTTTTTTTCTACAAAAAAAAATTCAAACAAAAATATTAAAATTATTAAAATTATTTGATCATTTTAAAATAATTAGCCAATAAAAATAAAGAGCTTCTTCGTAAACTAAGCTACAGAGGAAATAAATGACATAATCATATCTTTTTAATTAATTTTAAATAGATTCCACTTTTATAGAATTTGAATATACGGCTTGATTATGGAAATATATAACGCGTTTAAAATTAGAGACAGAAAAACGATGAACATCGATATTTTCATACACACATCATATATATTATTACATGTTATTAGATAATATATCGAAATTAATTAAAGCCTGCGGTAACGGCTCTCTCGCAGGAAGATAAAATATTCCGATATTGATCGCGGACAATAAAACGCCATTCGGCGCGTATACGTGCATCGGGTGCATAGATGCATCCGCAGAGATAGGCGACTCGTTCTCTGTTTTTGCCGCATGTTGCCGAGCAATATGCGCGGTGACACATTTACGCCCGTGACGAGTGTACGGTTCGCCTCTTACACGATATGTAATGGCTCAAATCCTTACGCATCGCCGATTGCCGTATCGCCGGACGATAAATTACTTCGTCGTACATTTATTCGAGATTCGAGAGACACCGTCAGTCGTCTTTCGTATCGGGATCGAGCCATTTCGTTGTAATCGGGAAAGGAATTGTCGTAACCAATTACGGAAAAAAAAAAAACAAGAGATACTTATACGCGAAAAAAAATATCGAAAATATTATATACCGGGTGTCCCGATCCATTTACTCGAGACTTCTCGTTTCGCCCTTCGAAATTACTGTCGCGTGCGTGACGTGTTTCGCGAATGTGCACCTTGACCCTCGACACGTGAACGTGACCGCGTCCTCGCCACTGTTCAATTGGTCGCACGTGCCATTAATAATCGGTCATAAACGCGCACGGAATTTTCGCTGTGACTTTTGCATAGCGGGGTTTTTCTTCCCTTTTTTTTTCTTTATTAAGAGAGTAAAATCGAACGTTGCCAGACGCGGCGAGAGATTTCAGGGATCGGTAACGAGTTTAACAAACTAGTTTTCTCGCGAGGCATCGCCCTTTCTTCATTCGCGAGAAAGAGAGATAGCTCTCTCTCTCTCGTTTTCACATTTATATATATATATATATGCTCTTCTCCTTCTTGTTCCCTTCGAGAAAAAGAGGCAAAAGGAAAGGCAAAAGTGCGCCATGGGAGAGACGGAAATTGGGAGATCCAATGGGACAGACAAGAGAGAGAAGGCTGAAGAAAGTCCTTCTCTCTCTCTCCTTAACTCTTTGCTAGGCTTTTTGCAATGCGTTCACGAAAGAGGCTTCTCGCGGAACCACGCGAGCGTCGCGCAATTAAAGAAAGGCCGCTTCTTGTCGAGCCCTAGCTCGAAAGAAAAGGGCCACTTAAGCGATACGATGTACGCGCGATGTATTCAAATCGATTATACGCTCGCCTCTCGCGTAGAAAGTTCGACAGCTCGTTTAAAAAAAGAAAAAAAAAAAAAATAATTTCCATCGCCGTGTATATTAAAATCGCAAACAAGACTTATGTATAAAACTCAAAGATGATGAGGCGGATCATTGCCCGTTAATTAACGTACATCGTTCGTTTTCGAAGGTAGTCATTTTTCTTGAATCGTGCATTTTTCGCGACGATAAATTGATAAAACACGCGTAGGTATACCTGCCGGCGTTTAATTACTGACAATCCACGAAGCGCAGTCGCGTTCGCACGCGCGCGACTTTATCCGCGCATACGTCATTGTGCACGTGCTGTGGCGTGTCACGTATACATACACTGTGTACTAATTACTCGTATAATATCCGTCCGTCGCCGCCCCTTCGGGCAACTCTTGCTGCGACCTATGACTTATATGCGTGCGTGAATCACACGGCGATTACGCGCTTTTTCTGCCCTCTTTCCGTTGATTTTTAACTGTCAGTTGCGACATTTTTATCCTCTTTCTATTTTTTTTTGCTCTATTTCAAATGAAAATCATTGAAAATAATTATTTCAATAGCTTTGTTTAAAAGACAAACTCGAGGAGAAATGTAATATATATATATATATTTAATCAATTTTTTAATTAATTATTTTAATTGATTATTTGAAGTATCTCGGAGAAATATGTATTTCTGGTTTATAAAATTAATTAAATATCTTGAATAGAATTTTAATTAATATATTATTTTCACTATTTTTGTTCTGCTGATCTATAAAATCTCAAAATAAAAATTGACCCGTTCTACAAATATTTTTTTCGTGCTTTCATTAATATTAATTTCTATATTTAATTTTTTATTCTCATTTCTCCCCGAGCTTTAACATTGTTCTTAATTTTGGGAAATTTGTGTGCCATGGACACTCATTCAACATTCTGCATTTTAAATTATTTCGTCTTTTTATACTAGACAAGCTTGCAACTTGAACGGGTTAACGCATCTATATAACCGAGGGTTTGTTAAACTCGTTCTCTACGTGAACTACGGCATCTGCGATACCGCTGATCAGCCGCAATTAGCGTCGTCGCCGGTCCGTTCTCCTAAATTCACGCGATCTTCTCGGCGTGCCGCCTCGAGCAATTAACTCGTTTAATTAATGAAGTTGATGCACAGCTGATAAAAGCGGCCACTCCGCGACTCGTTATGCGCTCCAAGGAATTTCGAAATTTCATCGTCATTCTTTTTTATTTCCGCGCGAGCTTTTCGCTGCATTACGATAAGAACGTGTCTGCAAGCGTATCATATCCGCACTCGTCCTACATTATTTTTTCTTTATTCTCTAGAGAATCTCGATATTCACTCTCCGAAAATCTTCTCTCCTCTCTCTTTTTTGCATCATTGGATATATATATATATATATATATATATATATATATATATATATCTCTTTGTTATCTCCACATCTATGAGATGT
>JBCEZX010000043.1:842214-859431 GCA_039654345.1 Cataglyphis cursor | reverse complement strand
TCTCTCTCTCTCTCTCTCTCTCTCTCTCTCTCTCTCTCTCTCTCTCTCTCTCTCTCTCTCTCTCTCTCTCCCTTTCTTTCTCTTTGAAATATTTTTTCATGGTTTCGTGGAACCACTAATGAATAATTAACGAACCGCCCTCGTGTCGCGGCGAGCTCGTTAAACGTTTTTAAAAAAAAAAAAAGTACAACGCCGAGCGGGAGATTCCGGGCAGAATGAAGTCGCTGGAACCTTTTTCGCGAATTCGTTAATTGCTACAATCTTCGTTAAAACCTTTGAATTAGACGAAATATGCCATAAATATTGCAAATGAGAAAGAAAGCGCAAAAAAAATATCATTAATCTACATACATACACACTCACGCGCTTTTTAACTTGCTTAAAAACACGATTGTATGAATTTTCTTCAATATTTAATCGACGATTATTATTTATTCGTGCACTACAGTCACCTTGATCAAATATAGTATTTTGGAAACGAGTATCGATTTGGATACGTCGGCTAACATTGTTAGGCCATGCGCAAAGCCGTATCGTGTGAACTAGGAAGCGAGGAATGCTCGAAAAATATATGTGGTATAGAGAGTCGAAAATAGAAGTCGATCAATACCATGTGCGAAATGTTGTAGCATCCGTTGTTACGCGTGGCGTATCTATTCTATCGAATTCTGTTTCGCGATTCGCGCTCCGTTCACTTCTTCGAGGATAGTAAACGCCATCCATTCCGGTCGCGTTTTATTCATCGAATCTCCTTCGTCTCTCTCTCTCTCTCTCTCTCTCTCTCCCGTCTTTCTATCTTGATTCGAAAATATTTTATTCATGCGCATACATTGGCGAATGTAGAACGAACATATGGTACAGGTAAGCGCGTTGTTACACATGCTTGTATATGAAACGTCCGCGTCGGATAGGCGCATTTGCCGCATTAACTCGCGAAACGGTGCGCATCCAGCAGCGCGTACCTCCGTTATACTCGTCGACCTCGTCGTCGGCACCATCCTCGGATAAACAAAGCGTTTCGTTAAACATTCATCAACATCATTTCCTCGTCGCGTCATCCAGCCAGCCGGTCCGCTGAATCCCGCTATATAAAACTTGATCGAACGAGTTTGGGAAGCCGCTCTCGCGCGCCTGGATTACCGCAACATCCGCCGCGCGGTTACAGATGGGCGTGCGCTATAAGCGGAAAGGAATAAATCGATCGAAAATAAATTAAACGAAAATCTCTCGACGAAGAGAAGAAGAAGAAGAAGAAGAAGAAGAGGAAGAAGGAATTGGCGGACGACTCCTCATCGATCGTGCGCGATCGGCGATCCGTGACCCGGTCCCGGATCGATCGAGATTACATCGCGCGGAACGGCGGAGGATGCCGCCTTACTAAGGTGCCGGGTCGCCGCCAGCAGCTCGCAGCTCTCGCAATTCAACGTGGCGGGCTTCGCGGTAGCCGTGAACAATGGCTCGGCGGAGCCGCGCTACTACGTGGATCACCTGCACCGGCAGCAGCAGCAGCAGCAGCAGCAGCAGCAGCAGCACGTGCAGCTCGAGCATCATCAGCAGCATCAACAAACAACGCAGCCGCGCTACCCGGTGCAGATGTTTCCCGGCCACGTGTCAGCCTTGGCCTCCAAGGAGGCCGTGCTGGAGCCGCCGCCGCGTCGCGGTGACCTCGTCTACGTTCACTGCGCGACCGCGGAGGACGAGGAGGCCGTCGATGACGAGGAGGAAGAGCCCCGGGGACTCATCAGGTCTAGGTCGTGGCTCTGTTGCCCCGGTGATCGCCGATCCGATAAGACCGTGCCTATACAGGTCGAGGCCGATAACAAGGATAGGCAAAATGCAGTAAGTTTCTCCCGCATCGCAGGATTTTATTCTACGCGATCTAGAAGGGGAATGAGGGAGAGGATGAAAGAAGAAATAAGAATATATGAAAATAAAACTCGCACAAATCCAAATCTTGCGATTTATATTTACAGAATTTTTTAACATTTATATTTATTGCTCGAGACTCTGATAATTCGTCGAGCGAGGATCTCCTTAAAAATATTCCTCTAATCGTCGAGCTATCGCATCGCTCTCCTCGCATTATTTATCGCGAAGACGCGCCGGATTCGGCGACTGATTTATCACCCGCCTGTCGTAGCCCGGACTTCTTTCCACGCTCACATTCACGTGACGTCTCGTGCGTGGCATGCGCCGCGCATCGCAGGAAAACCTGTCAACGACTCGATAAGGCAGGAGGCGGACTTTTCAGGCTTCCGCGGCTCTACAATCGCGCGCGAGCGCGACGATAAATCACCGCGGCCGCGGCCCGTCAGTCATACAGGAACGAAAACACAAGAGAACTTTTACTCGATAAATTGCACGTCAGTCATAATGAGAGTGCCGGCGCGGACAATATCCGACGGGCGGCTTTGCCTATTCGCGAAATAATGAATTTCGCGAAGCTCTTTGTCGCGATTGTCCGCAATCAATACTCACACACCGGAAACTCTGTATCAATTTTACTTAGAGCCGGGAAAAATTTTTAAATTATTGTTAGAAACGTTTACACAATTAACGCACACAGTTCTCCAAAGATTGACTAAAGTCATGAGGATCTCTGGGCGACAAGTTATCGTAGTTTGCCGAGACAAATTCTTAAGTTTGAAAAGTTCTTCCCAAATGAAGAAGAATATCTTTGTACGATTTATGACGAGATAAACTTTTATCATTCCTCACCTCAATGCAATTTTTACCGTGACACGCGAGAGAACAGATATTTATTATATAAGCGTTTCTTTCATACTTCCACGTGGTTCCAATATTTATGACGCGGCATCCCGGGGACATCGCAACCTCCATTATTAGTGCCTTCACGAACCCGCGTTTCGTACCCTCGGTTTTTCGACAAATTTCTTCCCGGACTAATCTAACGACTGAGAAAACTTCCGTTCAAGCTTCTTTCTCCTCGCGGAGAGCGTAACTTTGGCGAAAATTACTTTGACGTAATATCCGATGAAGGGGAGTTCGTGCGGAGCCGAAACGCTAAAAACGCAGTCCGATATAATCCGAGATGCTATCTGGACTACTTTTAGAGATACGGACCACGCTGGAGCGTGTAATTTGAGGATTTGAAATGTTAAAAGCACTTTTACGGCGCTGATAAGATTATATTTTTAGCGTTTCCGGAATGTTACGAATAGAATATATCTATTTACATGCAGATGATAAAATCATCGTCGAGATAAGTTTCACGTAAACATCGCTTTTTATCACGAGATTAGACGCCGCACATTTCAATGCATACGATGCGTGCGAAAAGAGGATACGATTCAAATTATCCTCGGCATTCGCATTTCACGAGAAATTAAGCGGACGGGGTGGGAGGAGGGGAGGGGGGGGGGAAGACGGACTCTTCGTTCAAAGCAAACGAGTCGTAGATGAATCCTCGGCGTCGAAATGATCGAACGCGTTGGAAGGAATTTCGCGCGAAACTCCCGCGGAATTCCGTGCTAAGATCGCGGAAACGATCAACGGCGGCCTGAATCGAGGATCGCGGACCAAATTACACACGATGAGAATCCTCCTTTTCCCCATCACTCTTTAATGGATCTTCGCTCAAGCGTGGCTGGCAAAATACGCGCCTACCGTGAAGTCTAACAAGTCTACGGTACATTCAATAGCGCGTGCACACAATTTGAGGCACATATTTGTCAAATGTATCCGCAACAGCCAGCCGAATCGTACATCGCATAAATTTGATTCGTTTAATGAAGAATAGTTTATTAATATTTATTAACTAGGATTTTTAGGATCAGCTGATTGACAGATATTGACGCGATTTCGCAGCTGTTTATCGGAAATGTTTAGAATAATTTAGAGATACAAAACAAAAACAAAAAAATCCTTGAAGAAAGATTAAAAATGGAAAATGGCAATCTAAAATGGCTTAAAAAATTGT
The DNA here is from genome assembly GCA_039654345.1 of Cataglyphis cursor. Lineage (NCBI taxonomy): Eukaryota > Metazoa > Arthropoda > Insecta > Hymenoptera > Formicidae > Cataglyphis > Cataglyphis cursor. The sequence goes on along the minus strand of JBCEZX010000043.1, from coordinate 855,491 downwards.
GGAAAGTTTAAAAGAAAAGATTGAAAGATTTTATAATACAAATATAAGCATCACAAACACAAATTAATATATCAATTTTATCATAATTTATTATTCATATTAAAATTTAGCATCTTTATAATATTTCATATCGTTTCTATTTATAATATCAATATTAATTTGTACGTTATCATATGTTACGTTATTTATTATCAAGTTTAATTTTGTTTGGACAATGCGCGTCTTTTCGATTCAAATAAATAAACGGGAAGATATTTATATCACAATCGCGTAGCATGATTGCACTTCGAATAAAAAATGACTTTGAAATGATTCGTACGGAATCAACGAGAAAGGTATTGCTCGTCCAGCTTGCTGGACCGTGAAACATTCAGCGTCTTCCATTTTTCTGCCTCGCTCTTTTTCCACGTGTCGTATCTGTGCGTGGTATAAGACACCGTCATTTATATGTCACCGGCTTTGAGATGTAGGTTAATGATATATGAGCCATGGATCCTTGTTACCACCTTTGCTCCGGCGACTGACTTTTACGCCAGTCGTTTTTTCTTCTTTTTTTTTTTTTTTTTTTTTTTTTTATCAACACGGAAAGTTACTCCGCAAAGGAACATTCTGCGCGCGCTTTTACGCTACAACCAAACAGCGATCGTGCATTTTTCAATGTTTTAAACAAGATGTCTATCCTAGAAAAATGGGAAAAACTCTTGGAATTTTTAGGGATTTCTTTTGTAGAAAAATCAGAGAATTTTTATGGAATTTTATTGGGACTCAAAGAATTTTTTTTTTTTTTTTTTTATAATTTTGCTCTCATATTTGTGAGCAGTCGGCAAGCCAATGAATTAAAAAGATAATTAAAAAGAAATTCGAAATTCGGAGAAATTTTGCATTTAGCAATTAAAAACATAAATATTCGTGCAAATGTAAATATTATTATTTTTAATTTCTTATTAATCAAATAACCGTCTTTATCTTCTACTGGAATAAGAATTTGGTTACTATTTTATTTTTACGTCCGCAAAACACTGACTATAATAACCTTTTATTATTATTATTATTGCAATGGTTCTTAATGCAAGTTAACGCAAGAAATGGAATGACGCGCGCGATACGGAAATTACTATGTGTAATTTGTAAGCTAATAAATTGCAAAATGTAAATTAATTGCGAGTTTGTGTCCGAACTGAACGGTACGACGTGTCTGAAGGCGAGTTCGGTAATCGAGTCTCCTCGTTCGTGACCTTACTCGCCGATGAAACTGCGAACCGCCGTGTGTGCGCACGGCCTTGTAATTGAATCCTTGATTGCTTTTTGTTTGAATTACACTCCGGCCGTCGTGTTCCCCCCCTCCCTCCCCCCCTCCCCCCTCCCCCCTGTTTGCACTTGGGACAGTGTACACACGCACACACTGACCTTAACCGAGGACGAGAGGGATCCTTTGTGAATGAAACATCGAAGATTGCCGGGCTTCACCGGAACCCGCGATTTTACATAAAAATAAAAAGGAAAAACACATTCCTCGTTTCATATCGTTCGCGATTTCTTCGTAAACGTTTTTCCCGTAAACGTTTCTCCTCGCCAAATATTTCGCCGCAATTTTATGTGTAATTGGCATAAGCACGCAACTTTTCTTCCTTGAAATAACATTTTATTATACATGAGAGGGAAGAAGCGGACATACATATAAACGAACAACGAATCTTTCCTCGGAGTGCGCACGTTTAGGGTTTCTTTCCGCACGTCGGCACCGGATCCTTGCCGCAGGTACCGACGTTGCAACGGGGTGGCTCCATTACGCAGGGTCTATTATCGGGACAAGACGGTGCGTCCTCGCAAGTTTTTCCCGGTAGATGAATGTAGTCGTTGTCATCGTCCGCCGTAGCTGCCGTCGAAAGTACGACAACGATGATCATCAAAGCGAACATTAACTTCATCCTTGATTAATTTCAGTCACCTGTTGACAGATATTGTTACGTAAAAAATAATAATAGCATATGTGGAGGATTCTGTATATGTGGACGCATTTCTCTCATACATTCTCGAATATTCCTTCGTAAATATTGACAAAGTAAGAGCGTATTTCTTGTGAAAATATAGGAAGAACGATGTGTATTGATTATTTGAATGCAAGTTTACTTTAGGACAATATTTTTACAAGTTAAATACAAGCGAAAACAAATCAAAATGTATATGTATATACAGCGTGTGTGTGTGTGTGTGTGTATGTACAATAAATTAAAAAATTTTAATATATATATATATATATATATATATATATATATATGAGAATAAAATTAATAAAAAAAAACTTAAAATAATACATAAAAAAAAATATATATATATAAATTTTAGAAAAATATAAATATAAAAAAAGAAAAAATATAAATAAAAAAATTGAACTCATCAAATTATCGATAAATGATGATAAAAAATACGTCCTTAAAAAAGCAAGACTTTTTGGCTTTTCGTGCCAAGCGATTTGACAATTACCTGAACTTTCCAGCAAAATTCGGGATTATAGATGCGTCAAGATCAATGCTACGCCGACAATATTTCAGAGACGAATGTTCGCATGATCGAGCGTCCGACTGTTTTATGCATCGCGGCCTCCCCTTAGCTTCCTGTCCAGTAATTACTCCGCTATAACATCATCGAGAATTGTTATTGTTTCGTAATGTCTGTTACGTAGTTGTGCATGAGAAGGAAGCTCGGGCGAGTTTTTTTACGCGTTTACGAGGATAAAAAAAAAAAAAACTCGATCGCTCGCGAAAAGAGGAAGCGAAGAAACGTATTTTGATTCGCGTTGGTGATACGCGTCGTTTGCTTTTATTTTTAATGATCTCGGGAGATCTCACTCGAGATTCTCGGCACTAATCATTACATCAACACATTACATCACTTATATGCAAATTAGTAAACCGATTTAGCGCTGATTCACGCGATACGCCAAGTATTCTGCGCGCTACTTTAATGCATCAAGATTATTTCTGATTTACATTACATTATGAAGACATTATGATGTTTTTTTACTTATATTTTTTTATACTTATTTTTATCATTTATACTATTTATATTACGTATACTTATATAACAAAAATTACAGTTAACTTAATTAGATTGATCTACGCATGTATTTGAAAAATTTATTTTTACTAATTATTATTACCAAGACATATGTAAAATTAGAGCTTATTATAAGAAAGTTTTTAGCTAATAGTAAGATTTTATTTATACTATTACAGGATATATCCTATCTGAAAAAAAAAAAACAAAAAAAAATGATTTTCTTTAGAATTTCTTCGTATTTGAGAAAAATTATAAATATATGTATATCTTTATCTCTTTATAGTATTAAATGTTTTAACAAAATATTGAATATGTAATATACATTCTTTATTGTTTTTATTTTTAGCAATAAAAAATAAAAAATGTGCAAGTGAGAAATATTTATGTTACGAAAACTATTTAATTTTCTTCACTATATTTGCAACTCTAGCACGTGAAACTCAAGTAGCTCTGTGTTTTTCCTTCGTATAAGTGAGAAGCATAAGAAAAAGTATACAAGACAAAAACTTATTTTAGAAAGATGCATTAAAAGAATCTTTAAAATATTTCATTTACCTGGATTTTTTCGAATAAAAATATCAGAAAAGTCAAAGAATTCTTTTTCACAATATTTGAGTGGACATCCTGTATTAATATAATAGTGAACGCACATTTTACATTGTGATAGTAGTAAAATAATTTTTTTCAAAACATTCGGAAAATTCGAAGAATTGAAGGCACAGGGGAATTTCATTTCGCAGCTGCATGCGGCCGCGCTCTCCTCACTGCGGTCCGAGGTGGCCGAGCTGAACTCGCGGCTGGTGGCGGCTACTCGCGCGCGGGAGGCGGCCGAGGCCGCGCTGATGCGGGCGGAGGTGCAGGCGGCCCGCGCCGATCAGCGGGCGGAACAGCAGGCGGCGCGGCACGAGGAGCGGCTCACCGAGTTGCATTCCGTCATCGCCGAGCTCGGCAGACAGCTGGAGCGGCATCGCGCCACCGTAATTGCCGAGGAGGATGAGTCCGGTAAGGTGTCCGGTAGCGACGAGGCGACGCGCGTCGCGATTCCGCGTACCGATTTTCCTTCTTCGGACAGAGGGATAAAGAAACGAGCCTCGACGAGAGGCTCGAGACGATCAATTCTCCGGGAAACGCGGGGAGGCAATCAACCATCTCTTCTCGGTCTCCGGCAATAACGATAATATTGTAGCTCTCTCGCGTTCCTTCTCTCGTTACCGAGAAGAAGAGTCAAGTCTCTCTCTCTCTTAGGTCGTTTCTCGCGAGGTATGCGAGAAACGATCGTTCTTCTTCTCCCGGCGATCACCCTCTTCCGATAAATAACTCACGAGCTGACGGAGTAGATGCGATCTCTCCGTATCGCGATTGCGGAGAAGCTTTGCGCGAAATTCCGAACGTACTGATGGTTCGAAGCCGCGATCTGAAGAACGTCTTTTAATGCGTAGAGGTCGAGACGAGCAGGGACGCCGAAGGTTCCATCACTAATCCGGTGGAGGAAAGCGAGGGCGGCGGAGACATCCAAGGAGACGGTGATCGTACCTTGGGAGATGCTGATTCCAGTTGCTGCGAGGATGAGAATCGACCGGTCGAGGTGAAGAGAAAGTTTTGAAATCAAAAAAATTAATTTCCCTCTGAATTATTGTATTACGTTCTCGTTGCGTTGCTAGATATCCAATATCCTACGCATACAACGATATTTTCAATTTCTGATGCCAGGAACTAATAAATCACACGATTTTATTTTTGACGTAGAATGGCAGGGAACAGCTGGACAGTCCAGCCGCGTTGCCGACTCCGGAACCGACGCAGCAAGCAGTGTCGTGTCAGAGCGTCGCTGTCGCGACGCTGCAAGAGGAGATCACGGCATTACGAGCGGAGATCACGAGCTTGCAGGCGCAATTGGCTCATTTTAAGAACCAGAGTCAGACTGGTAATCAGAGGCAGACGACGGGCAGCGATTCGCCGCGTCGAGAACTTAGAGTTAGTTGAGAGCAATTTTTTTACATCACAACTAATTTTATATGTGGAAAAAATATATTTATTTCATATATACACATATTTTGATAGAAGGAATAAAACTTTTTAATAACAAGGATTAATATAAGATAAAAACACAAAAATATGTTGATAGAAGCAATTATAGTTCCATTCCCCGTTTAATTGTTCCCGGCTTTAATCCTTTTTATACATCGCCTCTTATCTCCGCAGACAAGGGGTAACACCAGCTCGCCGGAGCCTTTGACGGCGCCATGCTCGCCGCTCTTACCACCACTACAAACGCCTCCGACGAAGAGCGTAACGAGGGAGGAACCGCCGGTTCTCAAAATGGCAGAGAGGGTGAGATTGAGGAGAACGGATGAGAGGCACATCACCGGTCCGGACATCACTAATCTCGGAGTACGCGAGATTTTAACTTAATAAAGAGTATCGTTTATTTATTTGTTTGTCTTCTTTCTCTTAACTTTATGATGCGTTGACATATTTCAGGTATGTTCCACCATGGTCGCCGAGCATCTCGTGTCGGATCTCCTGGAGCAATCAAATCTGCAGGAACTGAACGGTTCCGAGAAGCAGTTCGAGGTCGAGACAGAGCGATTGAACAGTAGGCTCGAGCACGCGCGGGCGAACAATGCGGTTCTCGCTCTCACGTTGCACGAGAGCAAGGCGCAATGTGACAGGTACGTTCTTCGAAGTGACAGGAGCAACGTCACGTGCATACCACATGGTGATCTTTGCCCGTTGCTTTACAGATTAAGCTTATTGGTCGGCAAGTATGAATCAAACGCGACGGCCTTGCGGCTCGCGCTTTCGTACAGCGATCGTGCTATCGAGGCTTACGACGTTCTCGTCGCTCTGCTGGAGAGTGAAATCGGACTCTCCACCGAGAGGAGCAGCGTGACAATCGATAATAGAAGGGCGGCCGAGAACGTTGCGTATCATGTCTTGAATAGACTCGAGAACGACTGTACTAATACGTTGGGTGCTCCGTGGGAAGACAGCATGGTCTTATCGGACGAGTGCGTATTTGCATCGCACATAATATGTGTGTTTGTGTATGATATAATTTTTTTTTCTTGACGATAGATCGGAAGTGATGTGGAACGTAGAGGACGAGCAACGACTCAGGAGACACATTAGTAGATTGAAGGGAGAACGTACGATGGTGAGATCCACGGCGGTCGAGCTGGAAAGCGTGCACGCGGAGCCTCTGAATTCAAAGAACACCATCTCTCTGGCGGAAGCCAGGAAACTCGATTTGGAAACTGCCGTACTTATGCAGGTCGATATCTATGACTTAAGAGAACTTTAGAACAAAGTTTATAAAATTTTAATATAATTTTTATATAAAGATTATAAAAAAAAATATAAAATTTAGATTAAAACTCATCGAAATTTTCGAATATTTTGTTTTACAAGAATTTAATGATTATTCAGGAACTCATGGCCATGCGAGAAGATAAGGCTGAGTTGCGCGCCAGAGTATTTCTTCTGGAGAAGGAACGCGCCACCATAGAATTGAAGTTAAACGCACGAGACACGCAGATCGCGGCCCAACATGCCACCATACAGCATCTCCAGAGCCAACTGAGCGACGCGGAAGCTATGCTCGCGATGGCGACGAACAAGGTATCGTATCTAAAGTGTATTTTAAAATTATGTATCTTCTTGCACTAATTAACTGCAAAAACGCATATAGGACCGTGGTTTGAGCGACAATGAGAGCGAAGGGATGGAGTCTGAGCTAATCGAAGCACTAGGTAGAGAAGCGAGGCTGAAGGAACGTCTGCAGGAATTGATCTCGACCTTGGACGAAGTCAATAAGAATTCCGAGCTCAGGCATCAGCAATCCGCCGAACTTGTCAACGATTTGAAAAGAGCTAACGGGTAAGTCATTTTGCAATATTCGCTCATGAAATTTTCTATGCATTTGTAAATAAAAATAAAATTCTCTTTGCTCTCTTTTTAGCGCATTAGTTCAAACTTTGGAAAAGTCCAAGAAGAAATATCAATCTAGACTGAAAAAGTTAGAACAACAGATGCTGGGAATGGTAGAGAGGCATGCTGCGCAGGTATGATTAACTATAAGTGAAATATCTGCTTTCATCACTCAACATTCATAAGAACAATTATTTATTATACGTTAGTACATTCTGCTATAATATTAATTCTTCTGTAGCTCCTTCCGCCTCTCTTTTAACCTCTCTTCGATGAGATCCTCCAGATCATCGAGCGGTTTGTAGATTTTATGAACACATTGTGCGCCAGCTAGCATTGTAACAAGTGCTGTTGTGTAGAACATAATGTAGCGAGGCCAGGACAGCCCAGCTGGCATTATACGTCAAAGTCCCAGTGGAAAATTTGTGTATATTTAGGCCTCCTGCTGTAGTCTCTCCTCCACTAGTTCCTCTATCCTTCGTCGTTTATACGTCTTGTAGAAGTTAACCTCTCCCACATGCCAGTTGATCATAGAATATTCCAAGGCCGCTCCCAAGAAGAAAAATATCGGCAGAAATCGATACTCATGGAATATTCGTTTTCCCGGCCACTTATCAAATAGTTTTCTCAACCTTACAATATAATATTGCATTAAAAATGTTCAAACACTGCCCGTCGAATTACGCAACTATCCTGCCACCAGTGCTACCTGCTAGTCGGCTGCCACCATATTGGATTATTTCTGATACGCACGCGTGTACATACATATATACACTACATAGTGATATTCATATACACACACATACACACTATATATGCTAAGAATTATATATGTCATAGCCATGTAAGGAAATACTATACTAAATGTTAATTTAATTTTCTATCATACATTTAGGTGAAAACGTTGAAGCAACGAATAGCTTTATTAGAAGAGGAATCGATGGGCTATAAAGGAAGCATAGCACTGCAGTCTCAAAGTTCTGGCGCCAGTGAGACATCGTTATGACAGTCGAGTGACTGAATAATAGAAAACGAGGCACGGTGCATAAGTTCAACGATTCAAGAATTATTGCTAACGTCTTTCTTGTCGTTGCAAGAAGACCAGATTATGAGACACGAAGATTGAACCCATGTATTTTTTTATACTGAATAATCGGCCGAAAGTAAAAATGCTTAGCCACGCTTTGTAATTACCACGATATATATTGACGTTGTCCTAACGGGAATAAAAGAAAAAAGAAAAAAAGAAAAAAAAAATCTCAGCAGGGCCTACGCAATGTGTGCAATGTGTCGATACACGAACGCAAGTAGCCTATTTAAAACGGAGCATTCAGCACATAAATTATAAATAATTGTTAATTAGTAAAGTGTATCGATTACAACAGTGATAATCGTGTACATATGTATATTGTAAAAGCGTAAACCAAGTGTGATACGTGTAAACAACAATGTAATAAATTGTGCTTTAATATCAAAGTCTTCATGACGCGTTTATAAATACTGAATGCGAGTCGATTAATAATCTATACTATCTATATTATCATTTTTTTTACTTAATAATTATATACAATTTAGATTATGCTAAGACTCCTGATCCTCTTGCTGCTGCATCTGTAATGCCATAGCTTCTGTGGCGCTTTTCTCTGGCACATCGGGCTCCTCCTCTGCTGGTACATCATTGATTTCCACAGCTTCTTTATTCATCATTATTTTCTGTATTTCCTCTTCCAAGTGCACGCAAGCCTGCTCAATCTCGTAATTTTTGGACACCAAACCAACCCACTGTGCTTCAAGAGCTCTCAGTTTATCACCTCCTTGAGTCTGCATCGACTTCCTCTGCCAATTGACTTCTTGAATCATTTTCCTCAGCGTCTGCATTTGCTTTTGGGCCTGACCTACCAGCTGAACCAACACTTCCAGGTAAGATTTCCACGCCTCGCAACCATAGCTCATCATTAATTCTAAATTGCAGATCCTGAAATTGTGCAAATAGATGTAACAAATGATACAAGAGACTGTGCAACGAGTCAATGAAATCATTATCTACCTAGTGGCTTGATGTTCCAGCTGTGCGCTACTGTTTTCTACACTCTCATTCCATGCTGCTAAATCGTTGAGTTTGCCAGATGGAGGCGGTGGCAACTCGTAACGTTTCATACTAAGCACTTCCATCGGCAAGCGATTCTGCATCCTCTCAAACTCATGTTTCATTACTTCTGTTTCGAAGGCAGTTATATTCAGAGGCTGCAAATGTTCCAGATAATTCTTCGTCGGTCTGTAACGACGTGTCTCTTCCTCAACCATTGCCAGTGCCTGAAACACGTTGGATTCCAGATATTTTTTTAAAGGAGAAATAAGAAAATTTTTAAAAAGATATCTTCAAGTTTAACCTCCAATTACGCTGCTTATTTTATTCAATTGCAATAAGGATATATGACTTATTATTTACCGCTTCTCGCACACCAGGTTCATCATATCCCTGATCGATATACGGTAGAGCATCGACGATCACTTCTCCAGCCATAATAAATTAAAATAAAATTCCTCGAAAATAATTTTTACAAATAAATAAATATTTGTAAACACATCTCTCAGATCAATCGATTCAATTATGTCAATAAATATAAAATATATAGAAAGGACACTACAAGGAACGCAAATAAATTTGATAAATGGATAGGGAATTTTTTGCGTGTTACAAATACTTTGTAGAGTCCCTGTAGTAACTGTAAAGATTATACTTTAATTGGCCAATTGGGACAAAGAAATTTTTGTCCATAAGAAGCCGACAATACAGTGGACGATCTATGAAATACAGAGTTTATGGAAAGGAGAGCGTCCAACAAAGTTACGGTGTTTATCGAACATATCGTGATTCGTGATACATTATTTGTGGAGATTTCTTATATTTTTAATGAGTGAATTATATGGAGAAAGCTTGAAAGAGATCAATTAAAATTTGCAGAGGGAAGAACTTGAAGAATTTCGTATCGAGATTTAGTTACGAAAATCTCAAAGAGACGCCATTTTATTCTCGAAATATTAACCGCGGTCGAAAATCATTTGTGAATAACTTTCGTATGAATTTCCGCGATTTTTATTTGGAATGTTTGGATCTGCACATTTTATCAATCTAAATCTTTTATTTCTTCCAACGATATGACTGTTAAACAGACTTAAGCTTCTATCAGTTAGATTATTCTCAGTGATTATTCTTCTGTAACAATACACACTTGTCAGGTTTGTTGACAAATTTAAATAAGTTTTCTGCTGCTTCTTGATAGAAATTATTTTAATCCTTATTTTAATAATTTATGTAAATATATATAACGCTATTTTATAAAAAGGAGGAAAAAAAAATTCTGCAATATATTTGAAATTATTAAGTTAAAAATTGTTTCCAGCGCAATCAGGACAAGAATTTTAGAGCTTAATCATGGCTATGCACACTGTTCCACCAAAGCGCAAAGAAATCTACAAGTACGAGGCTCCATGGCCATTGTACAGTATGAATTGGTCGGTGAGACCTGACAAAAGATTTCGTTTGGCACTGGGAAGTTTTGTAGAAGAATACAACAACAAAGTACAAATTGTTTCATTGGATGAAGAAACATCTGAATTTAGTGCTAAAAGTACATTTGATCATCCTTATCCTACAACAAAGATTATGTGGATACCAGACAGCAAAGGTACTTATATATTTTAATATTTATATATTTTAATTTGCAATCTTTTTTGGATTCTACCAATAATCAAATAAATATTTGTTAGGTCTATTTCCCGATCTTCTCGCCACATCCGGTGATTATCTAAGAGTGTGGCGTGCTGCAGAACCAGAGACTCGTTTGGAATGTGTTTTAAATAACAATAAAAATTCGGATTTCTGTGCTCCGCTTACGTCCTTCGATTGGAACGAGGTGGATCCAAATCTAATAGGCACTTCTAGTATCGACACAACTTGTACTATTTGGGGATTGGAGACAGGACAGGTATTGGGCAGAGTGAACATGGTCACGGGTCACGTGAAAACGCAACTGATCGCGCACGACAAGGAAGTATACGACATCGCATTTAGTCGTGCTGGAGGTGGTCGTGACATGTTCGCATCGGTCGGCGCCGATGGATCCGTGCGGATGTTCGATTTACGACACTTGGAACACTCTACGATAATTTACGAAGACCCGCAACACACTCCGCTATTGCGACTAGCATGGAACAAGCAGGATCCTAACTATCTCGCTACTGTAGCGATGGACGCATGCGAGGTCATCATTCTGGACGTTCGTGTGCCGTGTACGCCAGTTGCGAGATTGAGTAATCACAGGTCAGTATAAAACGATATAATGTTAAACGCCTCGTCCATTCATGAGTGTTATTTATATACATAATATAGAGATATATTTTATTTGTTGTATCGATTTCAGCAAAAATTCCTTTGACTAATCATCTTTTTGTTTTTTTGTTACAGAGCTAGCGTTAATGGTATAGCTTGGGCTCCACATTCATCTTGTCACATTTGCACGGCCGGTGATGACAATCAAGCTTTGATTTGGGATATCCAGCAAATGCCAAGAGCGATTGAAGATCCTATACTTGCTTACACCGCTGCAGAAGGTGAAGTCAATCAGATTCAGTGGGGCGCCACGCAGCCCGATTGGATAGCCATTTGTTACAATAAAGCAGCCGAGATTCTTCGAGTTTAAATTAAAAATCTACATTTATTTTTAATTTTTATCAAATACGCGAGTGATACTAAATTAATTTTTTTTATTAACATAAGATATATAAATATATCCTACCGAGTAAAGAATAGCTAATATTATAAATAGCAACATTTTCTTGCATTTTATAATTATGTATATACGTTTATAAAAATATTACATACTTGATAACAATAGAAATATCGATTTAAAGAGTACACAAATTGTATCAGTATATAATTATTTAGTAATTAATCTCTTTAAAACGGTTTTTTAAATTGCATGTGGACATTAAAACAATTTTAATAGTATAACAATACAATGGTTAATTGTTATTACAATAACAATATATGCAACCATGTAGCGTATATATGGTTGTAGCATTAGTTCCCCGATTGTGATCATGTTATTGTGATTATCCACAATTTTTAGTATGTAATGTACAGATTTTTATATAGATGTAAATTTTTGATATATGAAGATGTATATTATATAATAACGTCCTCGATTTTACATCAAGTATTCAATGATTATATCATTATTGATATAGATACTAAATTAACAAATTTTTAAGAAACCCATTACGTAATAATATTCATTTACAATTTCAAATATGTTATACAGAGATTACTGAATCATGTATCGGATTGATACACATTTATATGGAAAAGTATATTAATATAATATGTATATATATGGATATATTCCATATATATTTATATATATAATATGGATTTGGTCCCCGTGTTTATAAATTGTACAGTGATCATTTATGAAAATTGAAACATAAGAACAATTAATTCTTAGGGAGTAATTTTCAATATACTGTAAATGACGAAAAGAAAATAAAGTTGGAGTTTTCAAAATTTCAAATTTGAAATTTTATATTATATCTCTTGCCTATCATGTTCCCGATATCTCAAAAATTAAAATTTGTGTAAAATCGGCAAGAAATTAAATATTGGCCCTGCAGGGAGAGTTTTTTAGCGGGTGCGAGTCCCGCATATCCCACCGGATCGGCCGGTGGGAATGCATAATGCATTTTTCTCTTCCTTCGAAAAAAAAAAAAAAAAAAAATCTGATACATTTACGGATTTTGCAGCTTCAAATTCTTTTATGCCATCTCTTTATTGATTATTTTCTCCTGATACTTTGCGGATTTTGAAGCTTCAAATTTTTGCGCTTTTTAAAATTTTAGTTTGTGCCACCTCCTTGCCGATTATATTCTCTTGATACGCCACCTCTTTGCTGCTCATGTTCTCCTGATACTTTTGCAAATTTTAAAGCTTCAAATTTTCGCGCTTTTAAAATTTGAATTTGTGCCACCTCTTTGCTGATCATGTTCTCCTGATACTTTTGCAAATTTCAAAGCTTCAAATTTTTGCGCTTTTAAAATTTTAGTTTGTGCCACCTTCTTGCTGATTATGTTCTCCTAATATGCTACCTCTTTACTGATCATGTTCTCCTGATACTTTTGGGAATTTTAAAACTTCAAATTTTTGCGCTTTTAAAATTTTTAGTTTGTGCCACCTCTTTGCTGATTATGTTCTCCTAATATGCTACCTCTTTGCTGATCATGTTCTCCTG
>JBCEZX010000043.1:794652-827712 GCA_039654345.1 Cataglyphis cursor | reverse complement strand
CTGGACAACCTAGCCTTCTTTATTCTAATTTCAAACATAGAGTTCTGGAATCTGATCGGGCTTCTAGATTTTCAAGAAATACGCTAATTCAGCCACAATGCAGGACTGAGCTATTCAAACGCTCCTTCAAAATCACCTCTGTTGAGCTGTGAAACGGTCTCCCGGTTTCTGTAAAAAATGCAAGGACAATAATTAAGTTTAAAGAGGGACTCTATGCGCATTTGTTCGGTCTTTTATCCTCATAGTGTCATTATTTTTATCTGTCAGACATATCTCTTCGTCTATCATACTCATGTCATACTTTAGTTTATACTCACACACCACACACTTACACTTACATACACACACACTAATTTGTTTTACACTCCACATACATATAGTTTATTTTACATCATTTTGTTATCTCTATTTGTACTGTTTTCGCGCTTGAGGGGACTTGTCCCAGAGCGCTCAACAAATGATGCTTTCTCTCTCTCTCTCTCTCTCTCTCTCTCTCTCTCTCCTTCCTCTCTCCACTCTCCCGCTTTTCTCCTCCTCTTCCAAAGCCTCCATAATTCTTTTCCCTACCTCCTTTAGCTCAACGTTTATTTCCTCTGTTATACTATTAATCCTTCCTAATCTCTCTTCAAATCTCCTTTTTCCTTCCTCCTTTCAGTTACCTCTTAATTTCTTACCTATTCCATTCCTCTTCACCTCTTTCTCTACCGTTCCTCCTTTCAGCCATATAACTAATGGGTGGTGATCAGACTCAACATACTCCCCCACTATCATCCTTACTATCTCCTCCTTCGATTCTTCCCTTACCAACACGTAGTCAATTATTGACTCTCCCCTTCCTTCAGAATACGTCCATTCCCCTCTCTCATCCCCCTTCACCTCTCTATTTAGAATAATCCAACTTCCCTCCCCGATATATTCCAGTAACTCTTTTCCTTCTGCATTTATCATGCAGCCTCTCGACTCTCTCCCCCCGTCCTCTCCTTCTCCCTTCTGCCATTCTGCACTTCCACCCTCCGTCCCCATTCTTGCATTAAAATCTCCCCCAATTATGGTCCTTATATCCCCATCTCTTTCTTCCATCCATTCGCTTATTTCTTCCAGCTTCACCTTCAGGTTTTTATTTACATATACTCCTACCATCCTCCATACCTCCCTCCCACATTTTATTCCATCTACCATGATATCCTCCCTCTCTTCTATATCTTCCTCTAACTTTTCCCTCATTTCTTTCCTAATCCCCATGATTATATCTCTCTTCACTCTTCCTTTTTTATTTCTCTTCTTCGCAGCTTGCATTCTCCATATATAACCTTCTGGTAACTTATCTCTTATTCTCTTCCATCCTTTTTCCTCCATCCAAGTTTCTAACATGATTACTGCGTTCAATCCTTTTATCTCCTTCCAAAAGTCTTTATCTTTGCCCACTAATCCAGTTACGTTCCAAAATGCTATTTTTATTCCCTCACTTATCTCCCTTCTTTTCCCCTCCCTTTTACCCTCCCACTCACCTGTTATCTCTTCTCCGCTCTTGCATCTCCCTGTAACTTCTCTTTCACTCCCCCTACTACCTTTCTCTGTTAGCTCCTCATCCCCCACCTCCCTTCCTTGCTCTGTCCTGCACTCATGATCTTTCCCTTTCCTTATTTTCCTTTTTTTGTTTTTTTTCCTACTTGCTTCATCTTTACTTCTCTTAGCCGATTCCCTTTTTCATTTAATTCCACCCAAGTTCTCCCCCTCTCATCTTTTAATCCTCTCTCTTCTCTCTCTTCATCCCACACCCACCACGTACCCTCTTCTCAACTTTCCTTTTCCTATCCAAACCCTGTTTTCTTTCGCTTCCTGCCATGCCGCTATTTGTCTTATCCTCCATTTGGTTTTTCTCTCTTTCCACATTAAGTCCTCCTCGATCCATATCCTCCCCCTCTCTCATATATATATATATATATATATATATATATATATATATAATTATACATATAATTATATTTTATATGTATTTAATATAATTGCAACATTTTTGTACAACAGAATTCAAATGCGGACTCTCGCTTTATTTAGATAAAGTACTATTAGTGTACTGTCAATCTTTCCCTTTACTTTCAGAGTATTTGCGTCGCAAAGTCAATGCACTGCCAAGTACTGTCAATCGCAGAGACTATCGACCGCAACCGCAAACCTTTTAGCAAGACGCGAATTATTTCTGCAATTACTATCTATTTATAGTCGCTCAAACGTGTTACTCTAACGCAACAAACTATCATCGATCTGCTCGGTGCTCTCTTCCGAAGCTCCTTTATATTGTGTATTGTACAATCTCTGAATTTTTTGCGCAATCACAATGATTAGATATTATTAATTATTATTTTTATTTTTATCATACACTGAAGGAAAATGCAACTGGCGCATACACTGAAGGAGAGCGCCTGCCCACAATCTTGTTAATAAATTTATTTTGGATGTCACGTATAAAGTGGGCCACCCAAATAAACCGTTACGAACATGCATCAATTATGGATTGCACGCGAATGTGTTTTAATTTATTAGCGCTGAGAAAGCGATTTTTATATTTATAGATATTTCAAGATATTGTATTTTTCTCATGTCTTTCCGTAGCTAATTTCATCTTGCGCAAGATTGTATGATCAATTTGGATCGCTTATCGCTTATCGCGATAATTAGCATAAATCGATCCAATAAAATAGGAGATATAAGCATGTGATGGTAAAATGGTTATTGCCGGCAAATTTATTTTAAAATTTATACATGGCGTGCTACATTAACTCACATTTATTAGAAACTACGTTCAAATTGAGAATATAATATAATGAAAAAATAATGTATAGAAATAAACTATGGATAGAATATGATCACGAACGCGCTTAGCCCACGACGATCTATATGAGATACAAAAAAAGAATTAAGTCAATGACTCTTAGCTTTGATCCATCGCATTTGTCTCATTCACATTATTGCCGGTACAGTCCTTTTGTATTATCTCAAAAAGTGGCTGCAATTCCGGCGTAGCCTTAATCTGCCCGACAAATTCACTCAATGATGGATTTTTATCTGGAAATTGATATATTGTCGCATAAACTTTGCACTATATATGTAAATTTATTAAAATCATTTTTACACTCAAGACTACATTTTATTTAAATAGATTTAATCTTTTATCTCATTCAAGATAATTACCTGCATCGGGGATAGTTAGCAACGCTGCGACAGCTCTCAGAGCGGAACGTTTCAACTCGTCTTGCTTCTCGTATTCCTGCTTCACCGAGTTCGCTTTTACTTTCATCGTGCAAGTACTCTTGAGCGGGTCGACTAATCGCTCCAATCCTGCGTAAGAAAAAATTAGAGAATTAAAATTAAATAAATGTTCTCAAGAGATCTAATATTATGATCAGTTTTAATATAAAGAAAAAGAGAGCAATCGCATGTGATCACTCACTTTGCAAGACTGCGGTCGGGCACAATTGTGCGAGTCGCGCGGTCATAAGGTAGGTCAACATTTTGATATCGTAGTGATCTCTAAGACCGTTTTCCACGTGATTTAAGAATTCGAAAACATCTAGCCTATCGAGACATGAATCCAACAAGGTATACATGCATTCGAACGCTGCTTTACGAAGATCCAAGCCATCGTCCACCGTGTGTTTAAATGGACCCATTTCGACTTCCCTGATAAGCTCTTTCTGTATATATAAAAAAAAGCTCCGGTTATAAAATTCCGGAGATAGTTTAAATAATTTAGAACTTAGTTCTTTCGCTAGTTTAAATCCTACTAACCTTGATTTTGGTTTCCGTGTAAAGATGTGGCAGAACCACGTCTAAGAGATCCCTTATCAACATAGGTTTATTGTGAGCAGCGGAATTAAATGCGACTAACGCTACTCTCCGAACGTTAAGATCGGGATCTTCTAAAGCAACTAAGAAATTACCCATACATTGTTTCAACATGGCATCAATAGGTTGTGGCTGTAACATATAATATTACATACAATATTGTACATATAATATTATATATATATACATTTTTAATATATATACGATTATTGTAGAACAATCGTCGCCAAAATGTTAATACCTGATCGGAAATAGTGAATTTGACTGCGGTAACCGTCGTTGTTCTCATGAGAGCCGACGGCGACTTGAGCGATTCTTGTAATCTTGGTAATAGAGTAGCAGGATCAATTAGAGTCAATTTACCAAGACATTCGGCCACGACGTTACGAGTACCTTCTTCCGTGCATTCGCAGTGCCTGTACAAGAGCATCCAGATTGAGGGCACGAAATTTTGCAAATGCGATACGCCGGATGGACTGGCCGACTGACTCGTGATGATCTACAAAAAAAAAGAAAAAGAAAATAGAAACAATTTTATATACATTTAGATGAATTTAATGTAAAAAAAAATTATGTAAAGATATTTACCTCTTTTAACGAATGTAAAAGCAGATATTGGCGTTTAGGTTGTGCCTCAATCTCTTGAAGTATGAAAGGCAGGTATTCAGGAAGATTTCCAATCGCGATATTTCCCAGCGTGTAACTAGCCGCGGATTTCACCTCTTCCGAATGAGAAGAGAATGAATTTATAATAGTGTGTTTTAACGAATTAATTCCACTCAGATCTCTGTAGGTAGAAATATTATCTTATAAAGACAAATGTTCTTAATATGTAAGATCTTTGTATTAAGAAGAAACAAACTATAATTTTCTTACACATGTCTTCCTATCTCTCCAATAACCAACAAGGCAAATATGTGCTGGGCGACGTTCTGAATGTCTGACGGATTCTGAACGTCTTTTAACAACTGTTGCACGATACACTGCGCTTCTTCATGCCATGTGATTGTCAACGCGGCCGCACACTTGGCCAGTGAGTGATAAGCCTGCTTGTGAAGTACGGATTGAGTAACTGGAACTATTAACATTGCGAGAAGGTCTCTGTACCCGAGACCCGGTAGATTCGCTTGTACTAAAGCTTGGAAAAACTCAAGCATTGAATTTAATGCGACACCTGTTCGACAGAAAATCGATGCATTAATAACGAATATACGAATATAAAATTTTTAATCCAATATTGTATACAGGTAATCTTACCTTGAAGAAGTGGCGACTTTACAAGGATGAGGATCTCTGGCAAGATATGGTCAGAAACTTTCGTTAAAGCAGCTGGATGTAACTTTGCAATGGTAGTAAGAAGATTTAATGTTAGCTGCGCAATGTGCAAATCTGACTCATTTAATAATGCAGGTAACTCCGTAGTAACCTGCGAAGAGATAGAGATTAGAGATAATCATTCTATGTTTAATTAAATATTAATGTACATAATAAAACTAATATTCCATTACCTTATCAAGTAAATCCGGATGCAAAGCTGAACTATAATTGCATACCAATGTATCTAGAAGAGGAAGAGAAGAAAGTTTTAAAGCTCGTTGATTTTTTCTTAAAAAGGATCCAAGAATGGGTATTGCTTCTTCCTACAAAAAACAGTAACATTTTATACAAAAGAATTTTGCTATTTCTTATAGTATATACACTTATATTTTATAAATTTACCATGATTGGTTTAAGATCGACCCTCAGAGGAGATGCAGCTATACAAGTTAGAGCCTTAACGGTGGTAAGTCTAGTTATCTCGTTGCGCAATCTATCCAGAAAGATAGGTAAACATACGTGCAATTTGTCTGATAGAGTGTCTCCAAAGTGTGCAAGAATCTGTCCCATGCAAGCGATGGCTCTTTCCTTCACTTCCTGATCGATATCTGCCGTTTTGAGCCTCATCAGAGTGCAGTGATATATTTCGTTAGATAACGGGGTGAAGCCGCGGCAGAAGGGTTTATCTGAGATAAGCGTTAAAATCATCGTTATGGATCACTCTGTGTGATCTGTGTGATCGCAAATAAAAATTAAGTAATATAAAATTACTCACCGTGAGGTCTGATAACTTGTACAAGTTGTTGCAATACGAGCAACGCTTCGGCAGCAATCTTATAGAAGGAATCTCCCACAGCTAATATGATTGGAGGCGCCAAAACTGGCATATGAACGTGGAACGCTTCGGGTTGATGCGTCACCAATAGCGTATGCACGAAAGCTAAAGTATCGATCTTTATATTCGAAGAAGAATTCTTATCACTCAGGGAATATTGGATGCCGGGAATCAATGCTGGGATATGATTAGTTAAAGCGCCAGGTAAAACAAGCACCAGTTCTTTTAACAAGGAAAAGCAATCTTGTCTCGTTTTAATGCTCTTTTCCTTCATTTGACGATGAACTGCCTTCACTATTAGCGGTACTTGTTGTTGCAACAACGCAATAGGTCCATCATCATCTTCCATTGCATCTGGATCGAGCGGAACACCGGTAGCTGGCCTCGTTTGCCTCAACAAAGCGATATACGCGTGAAATATATCTGATTTGACATTTTCTTCTCTTTCTGTAATTATATAATAATGAATTTCATGCATTATAATCATAGATATTGCATAAACAAAATTTTAATTATATATATATATATATATATATATATATATATATCTCCACATATCTTATATATAAATAAATTTCGGTTGATACTTGCCTTTAAACCTAGCAATCAATGCAGGTGAAACTACTTTATAAAGCTCTGACAACAACTCTCTTCTACTAGATACAACCGCTTCTAAACATTTTGCAGCTGCTCTACGAACTTTCCAACTCATATCGTCGTCATCGGAATATTCATCTTCCGCGTCTTCCTCTCCGTCTTCTTCTATTTCCATTGCAGTACCTTCTCCATCAGAAAGATCATTGATATCGTCGTCATAATTGTAGTTTGGATCGTATGTAATATATATTAGGCAGATCTCTATAATCTAAAAAAGATAAATGATTTCATTTAATAATTCATAAGATACATAAGTATAATGTGATAATATAAGATTAATCTAAATCATGTACTTTATTTATATGTGGTGTAATCTCTTTTGGACACCTATAAACAAAAGATTCGAATGCTTGCAAACAATATTCCCTCAATTCATCATCATCCTCATTACTATATTGAACAATCAATGGCATAACACGTTCTATCTGCTCGCCGAATCTGTGTCCCGCTTGCCGACTGCAAATAAATTTAGATAATAAATTGTATGATAATTTATTCTCTTCATCGATTATTCAAACATAATTTAGATTATCTAACCAAATAGAAGCAATGCATTGGATATAGGTACGTATAACGTTCTTTGCTGTTTGAATTTGAAGACCCTCGAGAAGATAATCCAGCAATTTGTTGTATAAATAATTGTTGCTGGATGTCAATAGATGACTCAGTGCTACTATAGTGCGTTTACGAACCGCTTGCCGCGGCGAAGAGAGTTGCGGCAATAATGCGGTCAAAATTGTAGAATGAAATGTGACTAGTAAAGGACCGAAGCGAGAGAGTAAGTCGGCGACAATGTCGAGTGCTTCGAGCTGTACGGATACATCCTCTTGCTGAAAAATTATGTTAGATATAAATCATGTTATATAATCATGTAGATATAATCATGTTAGATAAAAATATTAGTCAGAGATACATATTAAAAAGAAATCAGACAAAGATAACTTACTTTTTCAATAGCACTGCTTAATTTGCCTGTAATACGTCTACAAACATTTGCGACTAATGCACTACAACCCAAAGGAAGCTCGGAAATGACAGTTTTCAAGCCGATGCTAGATATATCGCGTAATTGCTCCTTGTCCGATACCATATTGGTACAAAGAGCATCCACAATAGTTTCCACTTGGTAATCCTTTACTTTATTAACTAATGGACCCAAACTGAAATTGCATACATCCTTATAACCATACAATTAAATAAAGAATTCTCAAAGAGAAACAACAAATATTTATAATTTATTTATTTCATATGTCTATTTTCTGTTATTTCACTTGTGTTAATAATTTTCAACTATACATAATATATTAATGTACAAGAAATTCATACATAAGAAAAAAATACAATATTAATATGTATGAAAAATGTATAAAAAAATATATCTAGACAAAGAAATCTACCATTTGACAGCAAGATTCTGTACTTCTCCATTTTTATCCTCCAATAACTTAAGAAGCATTTTTACAACTTTGCGCTCAGAATCATCATCCAGTTTGATACTGTCTTTCTGCAGTTCGCTCATCAAGTCATTAGTTGCCATAAATCTGAAGTCTTTATCACTGGATGTCATCTGAAAGAAAAGCATAGCTGTTTCAAGCACTATCATATTATAATAATAAATATAAAAATACTTGTACAACAAAGATATAATATGTTATCGATTGCACAATATTAGGGATAATCGATTAATTTATAATATATTAACTAGATTACAATATTTATTAATTTATAATAAATTTATATATAATTTGTAATTATTATTTATATAATTATTAAAATAAATACAATTAATTATGCATTAATGATACTGATTAGATATCAATTACTTGATACGTAGAAAAAGGTTGCAACATCCAGATATAATTGCACATATTCAAACTTTCAGAATATATGTGAAAAAAAATATTAAAGATTATTATATAGAAAAAAAGAGGAAAGTACTCATTCTATAATATATTCATAACGAATATTATGAAAAATTGATCGGAGTTCACGGAGAATACAGTAAGGTTATGTCATCAGAAAAATATCATGACGGATTGAAATCTCGTATAAAACGCATCGACTGTAAATGACATTTTTTTCGATCGCTATTATACATATACATATATTAAGCCAATGTGCACGACTACGTGTACCTTCTCCAGCAGATTCGCTATTTGATAGGAGACACTAGCCATGGTTGCGGAGTTTTTTTCTCACAGCCGGTTCGACGATCGGGTGCAACTCCGGCGGCGCGTTTCGGTAAGGCAACGAAAAAACGAAAGGAAAAACAAAGGGATCCCGGTGGGACGATACCGACGAATCTTCCCCCGATGAAGAGTCGCACGAATCGAGATATACAATGTACCCTTTAGCACTTTTTCTTCCCCCTTTTTCCTTTTCCTCACCCTTTACTGAAACTCCGCTATCGGCAACATCTCTCAATGCGATGCCGAAATTTTGACTGAACGTTTCGCGTTCCTAAAGCCGCCACGAGGAAGCCGCCCGTAGTGCCTTCCACATGCGCGTGCGCGCGAATATATACGCGAATGCGTCCATATGTCATATTGTATATGTACGCGAGTATATATTTAGATCCTCGTGAAAAAATAATGCCGGATTGAGATGCATTTTTCGCTATTTTTAACGCGATTCATCGACCGTCAATTATAATGTACTGTAATGTTGCTACTGGAATTACACTCAATGAATTATCTCATGTCGTTATGTGTTATCAAGCTCTCCGATTTCGCATTCTTGCACTCTCATTGCGAATGATTCTCGAGGACTATAGTTTAAAAGATATTTTATTCACGTGTGTTTGAAGACAAAATTGACCGAGATTCGAATTGCTTTGTATTGAATAATTAAAATTAGCATGGTACAATAAATGTGTATACATTAGTTTTTTGTTTTTTACCTCTTATTTGTAAAAATTAAGGTTTTAAAAGCAAGTTGATCGCTTCCGTTTATTTACAATTAATTTGAAAGCTAACACTTATTACAATAATGAACACGAAGTGCTACTCAACGACAGTAAAATGAAAAATTTGTCTTGTTTTCTCTTTCTTATACCTGTAGTACCTAACTACAACTTATGAATACATGATAAGAAAATATAACAGTTAAATAGTTAAAATACATAAATAATTTAACAATAAAATATTAAAGAAAGATATGAAAAGTGGAATAAGATATAGAAATATTTTAATCAGTCTCATCGTCTTCTTCTGTTGTGCTTTCCTCAGCATCCTCACAGTTTGACCTTGAAGCTTGATTTTCCTAAAGTAAAAGCAAATATTATATATATATATAAATTAATTTAGAAAGCAAGGAAATTAGCATAAGCATAACTTATTAAGTATTTACAATTTTTTCTTTTATTGGTGATGCGTTACTTGTAGTTGTCTTTGAACTTATATTCATAAAGGAAGTGATGGGTTTCTGCCACTCTGGTGTTTCTCTTGGATGATAGGGATTTCCACCTCCATAGCTTTTTCCTGCACCTATAAACATATATTTCTTTATTAACTATTTTTTACCAAGAATATGAGGAATATCTTTGAAAGAGATGCCATACTTTTTCTGCCATTACTTTTCTTGCCAGCAGAACCCGCGCTAACTTTTCCAGGCGCCTTACTGCCTACAGCTGTAAACAAACGACATACACAAACAATAACATATTCACGCACACAACTCGTTAATAATAGAGAGATTTGTCAAAAATGTCTTTGTGCTATATAGCATACCTTTTCCTGGTACTCTATCCGCCTTTGTTCTCACCATGTTTCTAACACGTGAAAATTTAAAGAAACTGTCCAACGCAAAATCGCACAAACGAACTTCCAAAATGCTACCTCGTCACTTGCCAAAATATCGTTACGGAATTTGAAATCGCAGTCAAATCCAGTATGGCCAAATTAGGCATCGGTTGTATAAGAACAATTTCCAAGGGATTTTTTTTCTAAAGCGCGAAATACGAAATAACATTTAAAATGTACATCAAATCTGAATTTTTTTAAATATATAAACTTAGATACATACAAGAGAGATTAAATTGCAATTGATATGATACCTAATTTTATTATCTGTAGGTGACAAGTACAAGTATTTCGAATTAAATAATCAGTTTAACAAATACAGGATTTCGAGAAACGCAAGTCGTATTTTACGTCTCCTTATTTAATGATTAAAAAAAGCAAGCAATGCCCAGTGTATTTACAGAAATTTTTAAAGCGCTTATGATACTGGCAAAATCATCGATTTTCATAAATACAATTTGACCAGTTCACAAAGAGAATAAATATGTATATAGTGTATATACATAATTCTTCGACGACCTACTGCATAATCGTATAAAATTATCTCCTGACATTAGTACCATATTCAGGAATACAATTTGGTCATTCATTGAAAGAACGAAGACATAAGCGAAAATTATGTAAAATAATTTATGTATAATATATATATATATATATATCGCTACATGCATATGTTACATTAAACAAAGCCCTTTATTTTCCACATGGGGTTGTCGTGAAATTCCACCTTAAAATGAATAAACGCGTGTGTATCTGTATATGCGTGTAACACTTTCATTATCTTTAAACACACTGTTTTGCATAGTGTGATTGCTCAAAAGGAAAGATCGGAAATATTATATTACATAACTTAATATCTTAATACTGAATCACAGAGCCTTACTGTAGAACAAATGATAAATAATATCTCTGAATAATATCCCGCATAGTTTTATAGTATTATAAACGTTTGCATCTGTAGTAAAAAGAAAAATTGATTATATCACTTACATATAATAATTCATCAACAGTTTGCCTGTTTTTGAAATTTAATTTTTTTTTAATATCAACGGTCATATCAATGTTAATATCGCGTTTATTATATAGACGTATTCAAGACTGTATATACTAATTTTCATTCTACAAATTACACAAGGAATCAAAGAATTGTGTTTGAAATGTTACTCCGTAACGAGAATACATTATTACATGTATGAAGTTATTATTGCAGTTATTACTTTTAGATGATTTTACTCAGATGATTTCTTGTGAAATATTTTAACAATATTGAGTATATTCTCGTCAATATTCTTCAATAACATTGCATCAATTATATATTTTTTTTCACCATCTAAGAAATTGCCGGTATTTCGAAATTTACACTGAGATTTTCAGATTGCGCTAATTTCATAATGGTCGATAATTTCACTGCAACTCGGGCTGCTTCGTCCAAATCATCGATTGGCACGATTTTTAAACCTGCATTGGCGATCAGAGCTTTGGCTTCATCCACGTTGGTACCCTGTCAAAGCACGAAATGTATTTTTTATATAATTTCATAATTATTTACGAAACGAAGCGCACCACAAATACTGTACCTGCAATCTTACGACGACGGGAATTTTTAAGCTTAATTCCTTAGTCGCAGCAATAATGCCCTCTGCTATGACGTCGCATCTCATGATGCCTCCAAAAATATTAACTAAAAGAGCGTGAACCTAAAGAAAAAGAATATACATAAAGTATATTAAATCATAGAAACAAATAGTGACATTATATGTACATTACTTACTCGTGAATCAGAGGTAATGATTTTGAATGCTTCTTTCACTGCAGAAGTTGATGCACCACCACCAACATCGAGGAAATTAGCTGGTTCACCACCATGTAATTTTATGATATCCATCGTAGCCATAGCTAATCCAGCTCCATTCACCATGCAACCTATATTGCCGTCGAGCGCAATGTAATTCAAATCGAATTTCGCAGCTTCAACTTCCTTAGGATCCTCCTGAGACCAATCCCTGAGACTAAACAGTTCCTTTTGCCTGAACTCGGCGTTGTCATCGAATCGACATTTGCAATCCAGAGCAAAATCTACAAAAAAATATAAGTTTACGAATGAAATACTTATAAATCATAAAATATCATGAAGAAGGAAAGCAAAAGATCTCAGACTTACAGTTCCCATTAATGTCTTCGGCAAGAGGATTCACTTCCACAAGAATGGCATCCTTTTTGAGGAACATTTGATAAAGATTTATAATCATATTGGAAATGTAATCCTTCACATTATCGAGACCAAGTTTGTTAACTATGCGTTCCGCCTGCTCCTTCGTAATTCCCTTATCAATGTCAATAGGTTCGTACATGATGGCACTAGGATTCGTAGCAGCAACTTCCTCGATATTTACCCCACCTTGGCTGGAAGCTATAATGACGGGACCCTGAAATAAAAAATATCTGATAAGATTCTTCTTTCTATATGCAATGTCAATATCTATTAATCGTTTCTTCGCGAAACTTACACCAAAGGCTCTTTCCATCATGACAGCAAGATAGTATTCTTTGCGAGGAAACATGCGTTGCGTGACCATCACGGCATTACATATCCTACCGGCTTCGCCGGTCTGTTTAGTGATTAATAGGTTACCCAGCATTTGACTTGCTAATAACTTAGCTTCTTCTGGACTGCACAAAAACGATGGGATATAATGATGGATATATATATATATATATATATATATATATATATATATGATATAAAATTATCTATATATCATAATTACGTTTCACATATCTTCACTCCACTGATATTCGTTCCTTTGAAGTGACCCTTTCCTCTGCCGCCAGCGAGAACTTGAGCCTTCAAGACAATATCTTTTGTTTTCAAGTCGGCAGCAAGTTTGGCCGCCTCATCGGCAGTCTTGGCAACGCCAAATTTCGGAGTAGGTACACCAGCTTCATTGAGCAAACTGTAGCTAATATGTTCGTGAACATTTAAATTCCTGGCTGGTTGTTTCACCAAGTTAGTTTTGCACGTCAATATCTGAAAGAAAGAAGAATTTATGATATAATAAACTTGGTAATCATTCTCGTGCTTGTTTGGATTATGACAAGGATAAGCGAAAAAGTTGATAAAAATTATTGACATTTTCATTTATATCAAGAGAGTAAGATAAGATGAATAGATTAAAGTACACGTGAAGTAGAGTTTATCATTATAAATAATGTGTAATATGTGTGTATGATAAATGTATAGAGTAGAGATTTAAATATGAGTAGAGATTTAAATATAAATCTATGATTAAAATCTACTCTTGAAGGCTGCATGATCTATGAACTGTATATTGATATGCATATTGCATACATTACAGCTGCTAGGTGTAGAGCTTTGGCAATGATGCTTTATATACAATAAAAGTGAATTATGTAACAAACTATTCTTTATCAATTTATTGCGTAACTCTTTTTAAAGTAGAATCATT
Organism: Cataglyphis cursor; assembly: GCA_039654345.1. Taxonomy (NCBI): domain Eukaryota; kingdom Metazoa; phylum Arthropoda; class Insecta; order Hymenoptera; family Formicidae; genus Cataglyphis; species Cataglyphis cursor. The sequence continues at coordinate 813,790 of JBCEZX010000043.1, read as the reverse complement.
TTTTAACTTAAATCATTTTTAAATAATTAAAAAAATAGAACTTTCTTTGTAAATTATTTTATCTCATAAAAGCATATTAAATAAAATATCACAAAATATTATGAATGGAACTGTATTCATTCAACATTTAATTATCTATGATTAATGGAAAAAAATCAATGATAAAATTAAAGAAAATATGACAAAATGAAATTAAAATTAATACTTTATTATCGATAGTTTATATATATATATATAGTCATTTTTAATTAAAAATTCAAGTTTTTTTATAATCAATATCATCAAACAAATTTTGACAACTATCAAGCACGTGCGTGTCAGTACTTAAATACATCTTATTCTTGTTTATAAATTTCAAAATCGCTGACAAGTGCCAATTCCGATAAAGGAAAATAGTGCGCGATCGTCAATATTTTCTCGCCGTTCGAAAATTTAAATCACTCATCCAAAAATAGAACGACGATCGCATATCATCGATCCGAGTGCTCAGTCGTTTGACAAGTGTCCCTTTGCGCGTAGTACATACATAATTCGATTAAATGCAATCACACGAGGGAGTGGATGCCGTCGAGGGGACGATGCGCAAATATATTTTCCGCGCAGTTGCATAATTATTCGGTCGATTTTTCAGTAAAAAATCTTGTCTCGGAGTGATTCTTGGGCTCTTCGAATCTCTCGCGACCCTGGCGCTCAATTTAGCAGACTACAGTCGTTTCGTAGTATGGCGATTGCCTCTCTCTCTCTTTCCGTCTCTTATTCTCTTTCTTTCCCTCCCATTGATTCGTCGTCGCGATTATCGGGACACTTTGCTCTTTTCCTTGAACCCCATGCTAGATATTTAATTAAAATGGTACACGCGAAAACCGATTGGCTTGACGTACCTTAGGACCGTTTAATCGGCAGAGACTCTCCGCGAGCGAGATCGTCCGCGACAACATGGTAGCCATCTTTGCTTAAGCCAGCCTAAGCGACAGCTGTGGACTGCCAAGCGCGAGCTTCGTCCTCGTGGCCCCCACCTAAAGAACTTGTTTCCTTCGCGCAAATATGACGCAGAAGAATCGACGCGGGCCACGCAGACTCGTGGATATGTGTGACTTGGTGTGACTGGTCGGATAAAGAGTCACGAGCAGCGCTGAATAGGCAGTTTTCGCGCTTAAAGTTGAATTTGTGAAGAAAAAAAAATAGCTCAATATATCTTTAAGAGATAATAATTTTTAGAGGATTTAAGAAATTCCTGGTCGTGATTTTTGAAAAATTTAATTCCCGCCTCATCTCTTTATTTATTAAATTCTTTTGATACTTTCTCAATGTTCAAAATTTAAATTTTCGAAATTTTTAAATTATGTTGACATCGGTAAATGAATTTTTTAATTATCGAATGTCGATAATGATAGACAATCATAATTACCGACGCTAATTTGAAAATCTTAAAAATTCTTGCCATCTCTCTTCGCCGATTATATTCTTCCGATACTTTTTTTCATTTTTTTAAATTCGAGAACATCATAAGTGTTTTTAAACAATGTTTTTTTATATTTACAAAAAGATATATTTCATAGACATATACAAGTATAAAACATTTTGTAAACTGTTCCAAAATAGTTTTACTTCTTGCTTTTCTCAGGGTTCTTCGTTTATTTCTCTTTAGAATTGAAATGAATATCTAAATTCAGAGAATTCGCCAGTTTCATAATCAATGCTAACTTGACCGCTGTCTCGGCTGCTTCAGCAAATCCATCCACGGAAATTACTTCTAACTTAGAATCTAGTATCAATTTTTTAGCTCTATCAACATTAGTACCCTATAAAGAAACAAATAAATTAGTGAAAAAAGAAAAAAAAAAACATTTGCGGATAATATAATTTTTAAAAGTAATCACCTGTAATCGTACAACTACAGGTACTTGCAAATGTAACTCTTTAAAAGCATCGATGATTCCTTCGGCGATTATGTCGCATCTCATTATGCCACCAAAGATATTTACTAAAATAGCTTCCACCTAGAAAATCCCAACCATTGATGATACAATCGATCACATTATTTAATTGTCGATTTAATTTCACACCGACAATTACATGCAGATCAGAAGATAATATTTTGAAACCCTCCCTCACGGTCTCGATTGTAGCGGTACCTCCGACGTCCAAGAAATTTGCCGGCATACCGCCAAAAAGCTTTATGATGTCCATGGTGGCCATAGCTAAACCAGCGCCGTTTACCATACAGCCGATATTTCCCTCTAGAGCTATGTAATTTAAATTATGTTTTTCCGCTTCGGCTTCCTTCGGATCCATTTGAGACCAGTCTTTCATCGCAAACAATTCCTTCTGTCGGTAAACGGCACTATCGTCAAATTTACATTTGCAATCCAGAGCATAATCTATAGCAATCATTAAAGTAACGCATTATTTAATTGTCATTAACTCAGTTCGTTTAAAAGGTAATCGTGCTCTTATTCTATTGTATCGTTTTTTTTTAATATACATTGGCCACAAATATCCTCCGCGTAGGGATTGATCTCGAGAAGCAAAGCGTCCTTCTCGACGAACAATTCGTACAGATTACAAACGACAATCGACGCGATTTCTTTGCTGTGTCCCGTAAGTCCGAGCTTGTCGGCGACGGAGTCCGCTTGTTCGGATGTTAAGCCTTTGCTTACGTCAACCGGTATATAGGAAACGGCTTCGGGATGGGCAGCGGCGACATCCTCGATGTTTACGCCGCCTCGTTTGGAAACAATTATCACGGGTCCCTTATAAAAAGTGATTAACGATGGATAAAGCAATCTCTGATGGAAGGACAAGTTTAGTTTAGTTTGTACGTACATCGAAAGCAGTTTCCAGCATCACCGCCATATAATATTCTTTACGCGGAAACATGCGTGCCGTCACCATCACAGAATTACATATCTTTCCAGCCGGACCCGTTTGTTTAGTTATGAGCACTTTGCCAATCATTTTGCTCGCCAATTCCTTCACTTGCTCCGGTCTGTAATAGAGAAAGAGAGATTATCTAACATCCCGCTTCTTGTATAGATTACAATTGTTTCTCTTTTATTCTTCGTTTTTCTATACTCACGAGTCGCACATTATAACGCCACTGACATCAGTATCCTTAAAATGACCCAACCCTCTACCTCCGGCTAAAACCTGCGCTTTCAGTGTGAGATCCTTAGTATCCAAATTCTCAACTACTTTGAGGACTTCATCGTCCGTCTTCGCTACCCCGAAAGGTGGAGTAGGTATGCCAGCTTTCTTTAATAAAGTGTACGCCATGTGCTCGTGTATCTCTAAATTTCGCACCACTTGTTTAAAGATTGGCACGTTGTGCGCTAACAGCTACATAGAGAACAAATATTTTATTTAAATATTATTTGCAACTGCGCGGTTTGCACGTATCGCATAATTTTAAATTAACGTTACAGAAAAGAATTTATACATTTTCTTTCAACTCTTATATTGTTTTCACCTGTTTGTTTATTCCTCGAGCGCATATTCCTGCTAAAGACGGTATCATAAATGACATGATGACAATTAGTGACAGTTTATTTTATTACTATATATGACACTTGATATGTACTGCCATTGCCGATATCGGTTCCTATGAAATTATTGTTAGATTTGGTATTTCGTTTTTACAACTTCGTGAGATAATTTCCTGTCTGTAAATACATATACATTATGTAGAGAAAAATTTTAATTCACTTACGAAACGCTCGCGAAGAGTACTTCATTCGTACGACTGAGAATTGAGTAGGCGACGAGTTTATATTACGCTTGCTTCGTTTTTATTGCAACGGTGATAAATGAATCGCGATGCATATATGTGGATGATACTTGAATCGACACATTGATCAATTAAAAATATCCATGTTTTTCGAATAGATTTCTTTACAACTGCGTCATTGTATCCAGCACTTGTTATCACTTCTTAAGAAAAAGTATATTAAGAGCTCATGTAACGATTATAAACCCATTCTCTGATTAAAGATACGCGCATATTTCCCAGAAAGAATAACAAAAAGTCAATGGCTTAATATTAATATCTTAACTAGTACTTAAGTACTTAAGGCTACATAATATGTTTTCATGTTTAACATAAAATATGTTTGTAAAAGGCACTTGCATTCGCTGCTTATCTATTGTTTTTCATTTATATGAAACATAGTACATACATGTTTTATTACATTTCTATAATACAATATAAAAAAACTCACATTCAGAATTCAGAATGTAGTTTAATAAGAGAGAGAATAACTTTGATATATAACACATAAAAATGTATTCCATGTATGACTATTGCATAGATAATCTTAATTATAATCAAATTGAAAAATATAAAAATACATACACGTCTGTGTATGTATTGTACATGCATGTATGTTTATATTTTTATGTTTCAATTTTATTATAATTAAGATTATCTATATGTAATCTATGTAATGTATATTAGCTTTATATTTAATTCAATGAAATGTATCACTTAGAATGCTGTAAATTTAATAAGATAAATACAACCCCAGTATAATCAAGATTTGTATATTTCTTAAAGCAAAAAGAAAATACATTCAAAAGATATTAGCAATCTATTGCATACATTCAAATGTAATATACATTTAAGAGAGATTTACTTTCATTCTAAATATCGAAACTTCCTCAATAAATCATTCTATATGTTGTTATATTTAACCTTAACATATTTCTCCCTTTTTCGTGTAATAAAAAATACTGAAGATTTTACAAAGGTGTTGCACACAAATAAAAAATCAAGATTTCTTTAATTCTGATAGATGAAAATCGCTTCTCATCAATCACTATCTCCATATGTATGATTATCATACATTTTGGATAAAAGTGCTATCTTTCATGATATTTCCTACAAATAGTTTGTACACACTTAACAATGCAAATGTTAAAAAGCGATATTTTAAATCAACTTTTACATTAAAATATTTGGGATATATTTTTTAATTAATGCATTGGGCGCATTGCATTGTCATTAATGTTTACATAGAAAAAAACAACATTTTATCTAGGTTGTTGAAAACAAAAAAGTTCTCCCTTTATTTCTCTGATATTACCAGTAAATTATCATTAATAGATTATCAATAAGTTTTTGAATATAAAATAAAGTTTTTTCGAGACTATACTAATTAAAAACTAAACCGATCATTAAGAGTTCGCCCTGTAACGCCGAGATTTCCTGATAGGCTGTACATAACTTCGCTGAAACTGCGATCATCAACGTCTCCACTGGAATCGGATGTATTCGTGTTGTGTGTGAACGTGATCGGATGTATTCGTGTTGTGTGTGAACGTGATCGTGATCTCGATCTCGAGCGTTGTCGGCCGAATTGTGCTCCGAATAACGGTGCTTGACCAATCTGCAATTACAGATAAACATATCTGTCGTATATATCGTTTAAATTTAAATTTAAAAAATAAATGTTTTATAAGAAGGAATGACATACTTTAAGAGGAAAAATTTAAAAAGAAAATATTACCATATTTACACCCGGTGCGCTTTGTCTGTATGGCGATCGTCCTCTGGGCAATTGTCGCATGTTACTCATGGTCGCAGTGTGTCGACTTTGGGTGAGAGTGAGTGGTCGCTGACGTGTGGTGGTAGGTGTGTACTCACTTCCCAGTGTGCACATGAAGTTAACATTTGGAGTAGGAGTCAGTCGGGCAGAGCTACAATATCATTATAATTAAGATTATATCTTATATGGAAGAACAATTAATTTTTTTATACATCATTATTAATAAATAAATTTAGATTATAAAATATTAAATTAATGTTTTTATATATAATTTAATATTTGTGATCACATATATGAAAGAATAACCAAGCTGCAAAATTCATTTGACGAATTATAATTTACTTCATTCTCATCAATTTTTGTTCATATTGTGCCCGTCTCTGCGCACGAGCGATTTGATCGGATCGCAATCCACCGGTTGTAAAGCGACGCTGCGACGTTAATATTTGTTGTCTTCCCAAAGTTCTTGGCTGCATAGAGAGTAGAGTCTTTTGTCCGGTCTGTGCCAGCTGTAACAATAATACATATATATCTGTCATTAGTCATCTTATATATCATTTTTATGTCTCATAAAATATATGTATATTTAACTCACTCTGAATTGATTCTGTAAGTTTAATCTCTGATTCTGTCTCTGTAGCAGTAGCTGCTTTGCACGTTTCACACGATTTCGATAAGCGATCTGAGCAGGACTTTGATATCCTAAGCGATTGTGGACAGAATTCGGATCTCGCAGATTGGGCAAGCTATTCGTTCTCTTTAACGGGCTCTTGTTATTCGTGAAGAAGCCGCCCTGATTGAACGTCAAGTTGGTGCGACTTCTGCTACGAGTCAAACCGGAGAATCTATTGCCTCTGCCACGGCGCACATTGAACGCACCTCTCGCGTTTGTTTTCTGATTCAAACTCAAATTGCTGCGCGATCTCGCGAGATTGCCGACATTCTTCTTAAAGCGATTCTTAGCGAAACCGCGAACATTATTTGTGTTATTCGCATTGCGTTGCCAAGTCTGTTGCTGCTGCTGCTGTTTCTTCACGATGACTCCGACATTGCCCCGTTTGATTCTTGTACCTCTTCCTCTAAATCCAGTTCGGCTTCTTACAGCACCGCGATTGCGCTTGGGACCGCCGGTTTTGCCATTCGCCGCCACATTCTTTTTCTTTTTCTCCTTTTTCTCCATTTTTATGATTTCATCTTAAAAGAAAATGCGCAATATTTAAAATGAGCGTACGGCAAACATACGGCGCGAGATGAATCTTTAATCTTTATGAAACTTTAATTCGAAACGTTTAATAATAGATTCCTCGGTGAATTTTAATTCAGAGAAGCGCGATTTTTTAAATAAATATTTTTCGTTTCAAATTATCATTTCAGTATCCAACGATGGTGAGAAGAAATATCATATTGTATTCACAATCCCAAAGTCTTTGCCTATAAAGATACTTTTGTGTAGGCACTAATATATAGGATGCAATCTTTATAGTTATATCTCTTTCAATTTATTATAAAAAAAAATAAATAAATAAATATGAAGGATTCTAATTGTTAAGTTAATAGACAATTATTTGAAATCATTATCCATATAATATAAAATCATAACATAACAATTAATAAACTAATCAAAAAAATACTAATTCATACAGAGGCAATCGCGAAGAAAGAAATTATAAGAATCACATATTTTTACTAAAATTATATTAAGATTACATAATTTAATAAAAAGTAAAATGTTTAGAAAACAGTTAGGACAAAAAAGGAGAATCATTATTTATTCTCATAATCTCATTCAAAGTAATACTGAATAATGCTTTTTTGGAACACAACTATTATAAAAATAATAAATAAAAACTAATAAAAAGAAATTTTTAACATGTGCAATATAAGTTTTGGCGTAGTATTTTTGTTTTAAGTATCCATTTATTTTTATCCCCATTCATTATTCGCTGCTTTATGGATCATTCTGGAATGGTGTGCAAAGAAATGCTGCAGTTCATATTTCTTCACTAATTGTTGCTTCTCATACAAGAATTTTTACATTATACTTCTTGCGAGATGTGCCTCTCTTTGACTGTCTTCCTGTCATTCTTTATATAATAAATTCGTTCAAGCTCTGGATAATAGTTCAGTTGTAATTCTTCTTATAATAAATCCTTCAATTCGATTGTTACCTCTCTCATACACGATATTGCATTTCAGAAGATTTTCAAGAAGCCCATGCATAAATAACTGCCCCATTAAATTTATTTTTGACATAGATAACTAAATATATATGTTTCTCCCCTAGGAATGTTTGCGAGCATTAGATTGCGCATTATCTTTCTTGTTATAGAATATTATTAAGATCAGCTTGCGTACAGAGTACCTGCATTTTCGGGTTGCCAGTAAAATATTATACTAATATATATCATATATAATGAATTAATTTCGGGTAACGTTCCATACGGATTAAGAAAGCAAAATTAAATCCATATTTGATTCATTCCATCGTAGTTTCTCCATCACATATTCGTCATGAAATAAAAATTAAATAAATCTCATCTTTCCCACGCGCAACGTGCTCCCGTTACATGAGCCCCATGTCGTTGATTAGATATGCATCGTGAAAAGGTGTCCCATTTTCCTTATTTGTCGTTTGCCGATAAGAGATTTGTCGACGATGCAACGGATAAAAATACAGTGTTGCGCAATGTCTCGCGCTTGTCCCGCGCGTGCCGGGAGAGTGAGATTTTCGTCTGGGATGAGTCATACACGGTCGCGCGCCGTGCTTGGCACGGTCTTTTAAGAGACCCTTCACGAGTCCGAACGATCTTCTTTCGTCCATCGAGAAGAAAGCGTACCGAAGCCATAATGTTCGAGACTTTTAGTTAGGAAATCTTACTCCGACGACGATGACTTCTAAATGATGAAATCGGAATAATCTAGAATCATAGCGACGCATATATTACAATGGATTGTAATTGTAATGGTATATATATTGTCTCGTTTATGTCGGTAGTAGTGTGTATTAAGATGATTCTTCCACTGCAGTTTTCATTCGGATTTTATTTCTACTATATAATTGGATCACCCTGGGCATTATCGCAGAAGTTCAGAGTTGGAAGTCGAAGCAAAACCATAATTTTTGAGATGTTATAAAATCATGGTATTCCAACATGATGACACGCCATTAATCTGCACGTTTTCTATCATAAAAAATAAATTGGACATGTGTAATATGCATTAATGATTTAAATAAAATCCATTATGTCCATTTATACAATCAAGGTCCAGTTGATTAAGAAGTGTAGCAGATGCAAGTATGATATAAAATTTCGTCATATGTTTAATCCGCATGTAGAACAATTCTTTATGGAATATTCCTGATTCTCGATTCTGTTTCTTGATATTTTGGCCAAATTTCCCATCGATACATTCTAATGTAGATCTTCTTTTCTTCCTGGGAAAGAAGAGATAGAAAAGACGTAAAAGATGCAAATCAATTCTTTATACGAGAAGTCCCTGATAAAAATTCTCTAGTCTCTCATTTCTTGATATTTTTATCGCATTTTCCGTGCATATTAATGTGCCCATATTTTGCTGACGTTATTTCTGAAATAAGCAAAGTTCCTAGCAATAGCGATTATAGAATGCGATGAAAGTGGAATAATTCTGCTCATAAAAATTTCCTGGCTAGTCGAATCGTTCTTTATAATATTCCGTCAATCTGTTCGCAGGAACACTCTGGTCTTCCTCAGAACGAAATAAATTACGAATATTCTAGAATTATTTACGACGAACGACAAGTTCCCGTACCGCTTCCTCGTGTTTTATTCGAATTTCCCAGCCTCCCTTCTTTTTCGGCTGCAACAAATTCACGACTCGACTCGGAAGAGACCGCGATCGTCGAGTTATCGGCGAAATAATCACGTTTACGACAATGTGAGTAGGTAATTGGCGGCGAACTCGGTTTTGTTACATCGCTTCTTCTTCAAGAATGTTAAGAATATCTCTCGTTTAATGCATTAATGCGCCCTCGCAGAGGTCATCCCGTCGTTATTGCCCTGTCGTCTGTATTATCCTTGTCGGGGAGAGACGAGGCACGACGGGAGGAATCGAAATTTACAAGCGAAAACAAATGCAGGTACTCTACGTGCACATGTACGCCGACGCCATTTTGTCGTTCATTATTCGTACGGGGTTTATGGGGGAAGAAATGTGCTGTTGCGAAGCTGTACGCTGCTGTACGCTCACCCAGGATTACTGGCAAAATCGTTAAATTGTTGGGACTCTGGCCACTTACCGAGCGACATATTCACTTTTGCGTCAATCTCTGACATTTTTGCGGTCTTGCGTTCTCGCTCTTTCTTTCTCTCTCTCTCTCTCTCTCTTTCTCTCGCTCTTTCTCTCCCTCTCTTTTACTCCCTTATTCTAGATATATAAGTGCCAAGATCTCTCGCACGTATTAAAATTTACACGCTCCGCGATGGATGAGCGCCTGATCCGCGCACGTTTTGTTCAACTTTTTGTCCGATTGTCCACTCGCGATCCGTAAATTAACTACAACGTGACTACAAACAGGACTCGCGCGAGATCACAACACACTACATCGAACGAGGGAGACGACCGGAAATCGACTGAGCTCGCCCTGCCTGCCTGAAGTGCGCCGAAATGGTCATGACGTAAAGATACGAGAAAGATGACGTGTGGGATGCGCGTAGTGGAATGCGCAGTGGATGACAAATCACAATCTTTCGCGAAGAGCATTACGGCTAATATTGAAAAGCGCGGTATTATTTTTATTTTTTGAAATTGTTCAAATGATTGTTTCATTGCGTTTCATCAATTAAAAACACTTTCGGTATTCGCGCAATTTCTCGGGTTTCGTTAATTAACATTTTTTTAATATTCAAGTTTCTTATCTTTTATTTTAATTGAAACAGATGAAATATCTCTCTTTAAATTAATATTTTTTTTATCGATAAATGTATTAATTGAAAAAGAGTAATTCGATTGTTTAAAATAGGTGAAAACTTCTATTGACATGCTACTGACACAATATTAATTATTTTCACTTCATTTACATTTCATACAGTTATTAAGAAATCTTTATATTCAAAGAGTACACAACAAATTTACAAAAGACATTTAAAAAATGTATGAAGATAGTCTGAAGGATACAAATATTCCTTTTAAAATATTACAAGATACCTCTGCCAAAAACTCCCCACGAATATCGTCAACAAATCCAACTCTAAATGTGTATTATTCATAGTTTTTCTTAATTAAATTTTAATTTGAACAATTTGAAATAATTATTCTGTATCCTTTATAAAGGTCTCATCTGAATCGTACGGATGTCAATCCACCTCTGTTGCTTACGAGCAAAAACAGCGAATTATCGATAGCGATTGGGGAGGATACGCTTTGGATTTTGATTTATGGGATGATAACAAATCACCCGTGATACAAATAAGACCAAATGAGATATCATTCGATAACAGGGAATGCTGCGGTTTTTTATCAGACAGATTAATAGGCACCGGTTTATCCTTTTTAACAAGATCACCCGAGAATGGTCTTTACATTCTCGGTAAATGTGTCCTGAAAAACAGAGTAATGTTAAGAGATCCATTTCTTTCTGTTTGTCTCTTTCCCTCTGCAATGAAATAATATAGATTAATACTGAATTCTCGAAAATGTGCTATATGTACACTTTATACCCGCTATTTTTCTCTTTTCAGAATCTAACAGACGTCACTATGTTGCAATATCATCGATACTTGCAATATATTAATATCGCTTATAATAATATATCGTGTTTACCGTTTTTGGGCAGTCTTCCCTATCTAATGTATTTTAACGCATCGCACAATGAGATTAAGCATTTGCCAAATTTCGCACCTCCTTGGTATCTTACCTACGTAAATTTATCTTATAATCATATGACGGATATAGGCGACTTGAAAAATTGTTGGAGTATCGTCAGGTTAAATTTATCTCACAACAATATAGAAAACATCTCTGGTCTAGAAAATTTAAAGTAAATATGCATATATATCCATATATAAAATTGACGTATACAATGTGTATATATTTACAACTATTTTTTACACTTGGTTTATTTTAGACACTTGCAATATCTAAACTTATCCTACAACCTTATCGAATGTATAAGAAATTTGGACGGTCTGAATATACGGGAATTAAATTTAGAAGGCAATTGCATAACGTCGTTTAAATCCGCTATACCCGGTCGTGGCATAAACACGTTATTTCATCTACGAATAATAATTCTAGGATACAATAGATTATCGACTTTAGAATTTTTCAAAGTAATATCGAAACTTTAAATTCGAAACTTCATAAATTTCGTTTCAATGAATAATTACGCAATTACATTTCATATACAATTAGGATGCGTACAGTTTACGTTACGTAGATCTAAAATTTAATAAAATCTCCGACCTGTTGGAAATATTGAATCTGAAGAGTTCAATAGATGAAATAGACTTGACAGGTAACACCTGCACAAAATGGCCCAATTATCGAAACATGTTGATATCTTCTATACCCAGTGTTAAATTTATCGATGGTGTTGAAGTATTTACGACCGAAAAGGTGAAGTCAAACGATTTCAATTGAAAAATATATGTATTATGTATAACCATATCGAATACAGGTATTTCTCAGGTAACATCAGCCATGCTATTCGCATCGTCGTTAGATTTGATAGCTGCCCGTAAAGTAGCAAAATTAATATTACTAGAGCAATTAAATATCAGCAAGACAGATGACCATGTGCAACCTTATGACGAAATCAACCCTCCTCTGATAATATTAACAGGACCATCAGCACTGCAAAAAATGGCACTGGCATTGCACCTAGCTCGAACAATTCCTGAAAAAGTAATAAAAAAAAAATATATGTATATTTTTATTGTAAATATTTTTAAAACCATTTTTAAAAGATGCGATCTCTTGGAGGTAAAATACTGTCGCTGGCATACTACAAAAGAAATATGCGAAGACGATGACGAGCGTAACGCTTATATTCTTGTAAACCGGGAAAAGTTTAACGACATGGCGCGACGTGGTGAATTTTTAGTTATCTTAGACCTGTTGGGTGAAAGTTATGGATTCCGTTAGTGCCCGATGTTGCGTGGATCAATCCACATAAAACTATCGTACATATAGAAATACACGTGCATTTATAGAATATATTTTTTTACAGATACGAAGCAAATCAGTCCGTTGATATCTGAAAACAAAATTGGACTTACACAAATGAATCTCTATGCAGTTACAGAAATCTCTAAACGATATCCGAACGTCAAGCCGATCTTGGTACTAACACAGAGTGTGGATCTTCACAGAGACTGGATACATGAGAAATTTGACGTCCACACGTGGATCAAAGACAGCGTAGAAAATTTGTTAATCGTTAAAATAAGCAAACATCGGGAAGAGGAAGTAGAAACTGCTAGTTGTAAATTAAATTTCGTCAAGGAAATTTTGGACGAGGTTTGTCTCGTTGAACACAATTTTCTATAAAATGCAATGAATTGTAATAAAAATTACGCTAATTATATAAATGTGTATGTATATATGTTGTTAGATAATGCACCGTCTAGTATTCCCAAGTTACAGCATCAGCGTAAGGCCGCAAAATGGAGCTACAATGACAGACATAATATTGCAAAGTAAAACGATGTTACCGAAAGTCGTAATACAAAGGAGTGAATTAATGGCAAAAGAAAAAAAACGCGTTGCACATAAGAAAAGTAAAGATAATCAACTGTCTGAAAAAAATCATGATGTGATGGGATTAAAAGTATGAAGTACTTTAATTTTAAACAGAATTCTGAGCACTTTATATGTATTATTGGTATCGATAAATAGGTACTATTAGATGAGGAATCAAATATCATCGTCGATGATAAAAAGACAAAACGTGAAATGCATAGGTCAAGGATGGTACGTCGTCGTAATACCTTGATCCGTAACACACTTAATGATTTTGATAATAATGATCTTAGCGAATCAATATCTTCCGAAGAAGAAGCGCAAATAGTATGTGCTTAAAATATTCTTTCGGAATATTTCTTTTGTTATTTCTCAATAGATATAAGACATAATTTTTATATATATCGCGAAGTATGCAAAAGTTGAGTAAATATTTCTCATAAGTATATGGAAGAATAAGAAAAGTTGCTCAGAATTCGAAAAGAAATTATTACAGAGTAAATAACATTATAACTTTTTCATACATAGCGTCAAGAAAAACCAATGCATGAAAGAGAAGAAGCATTAAAAAATACATATGTTGAACTTGTTCTAAAAACTAGACAATTGTATTTAGATTATCATGAAAGTCATCCTGGCTTTTTTACTTTGGTGGTGAGTAATACATTGTTCTTGCATATCAGTCTTATTTGCACTTAATACAGTTTTGAGTTTTATATTTCTATTGTAGTTACTTATGGATGATTATGCAGAAGCCTTTAACTCTTTAAGTGAATTTATTCATGAATCATACACAAGCCAACCTTATAAGAAACCAATTTTTTTGTCGGAGATGGAACATTTTAGACAGATAGCAATTCCTATCGAGCTTGAAAATATTGTTAATGAAATTAGAGGGTCAGTATATAATCTGTGTAGAAAGTCTTAACTTAAGCTCATTTGATACAAAGCAATTTGTCTGTTGCAGAAATTTGTCAACATCAAAACTGCAACACAGAACGATATTAAAAATGCAGGGAAATATATAATCAAAAAACCTAATAAATTATAATTAAAAATTAAATGCATATTAAATGAAACATATTATATAAAATTTGTCCTCATTTATCCATTTGTAAACATGTATTTTTACACTACTAATCATGTATGTATAAAAATTATATAGTAAATTGTACATTAGATCTATTCAGCGACATCAACAGCATAGAAAGGAAGAGATTGTGGCAATATCTTAAAGTTATATAAATACAATCAATGATGATATTAATACATATGTGCATATACCTGATATAATACATCTTAGCTCATCTGTAATATTTCATCTATATCCGAATCCAAATCAGAATACTTCAATTCATTTCTACATTGGGCAATGGTAAGATCTTTATCTTTCAGAGTTCGCGGGGCAGGTTGTGGAAACACGCTGTCTTTCGCCTTTGGGCTCGTAACTTCTTGCCCAGGATTATCCGAGATCGAGCTTGTGAGGCTGATCGATTTCAATAAATCATCTTCCGCATTATAGTTTGCTACATTGTGTAAGTTTGTGTTGAATCGAAAGATCGTTTCAACCGATCCTGCAGGTGGCTTTCTTGCAATGCTCAACTGAAATATTTTTTGTATAATAACGTTGCTTCAAAAATGTATCAATTTTATATAGAGCATGGTACACATGTGATCTCACCTGTTCCTGTATCTTCTTTGATATTTCCGCGATTTTATCACTTTGCGAAGTTTTTAAAATAATATTGCTTGTGCTCATGGATTTCTCTTTCTGCAACCCATATTCTTTCTTTTCAGGACTGAATAAATAAACAATATGAATTAATTACACATATATAAAAATATATTTAGATAACAAAAATATTATAAAATTATAAAAACAAAAATAACAATAAAAAAATCTTTAATACCTCGAAATACTCCAATCATTATTGCTCATTTGGTCTTTTCTCTGATCGGTTTCCAGCATTGTTGTATCATTTTTTCTATCATCCAAATCGAATAAAACTTTTTTCTTTACCAAACTACCAACTGAACCACTCATCGGTTTTAGGACACTTTTACTATTTTTCGGAGATAGAATTGAAGCGTCTTGTTGTATGATTGTACTATCCGAATCATTATTTCCAAAAAATTTCGGCACTATCTGTTTTCTGTCGATCGGAGAACTTATGCTGCGCACATTAGTATCAGACACAGTTATTTTCGCAGATGGAATCTGTTTTACATCCTCATGAGATTCAATAGAACTCGCAGAGGAAATATTTCGAATCAATTTTGGATATGTCAAAGTCACTTTCGGACTGGTATAAACATCTGTTTCATTTCTCTTTGATGGTTCGTGCGTATTCTCATACATCTCATCATCTTTATATCTTTTAGGAAGAAGCTCAATTTTCTGTTTCAAATGCAATTTCGAAGGCGTTGTATTTTCTGTTTTTTGAGTAAATATATATTCATCTAAAAAAAAAAAGTACATTAATTTCCTGTGTATTGGAAATTTTATATAACTAATGTATGATATAATTACCGCTGTCTTTGTGATTGCTGAATGCTTTCCAAGCCTTTGATTTGACTTGAGTAACTGATTTATTTAATGGAGAATTTTTTACAGGCATAGAATATTTTGATTTTTTATGATTTATCGATATTCTTTGAAGAACATCTTCGAGTATTTTTTGTTTTATTTGATTGTATCGAACTAGCTTCTTTGCATTAATATTTTGCTGATGCCTTACAATTTCCATCTTTTGCTTAAACGTTGCTGCAGGTATTCCCTGCCATTCTGGATCAATTCCTAAATCTTTCAGTCGATTATCCAACATACTTTGTGCATCTTCTTGTATTAATTTCCTGGTATCAGAAGAGTTAACTATAGATGTTTCATATTTTTTTATTGTAACATCATCTGTTGTAACACTTTCACTATCAGATCCTGATTCTAACATCAATGACGAAGATTCGGACTCTGTCATAGAACTTACACTATGCTTTTCTAAAAACTCAGATTTTTTATCATTTCTTATGTCATCGGAATGCGATGTTTTTTCTTTTTCAACATTTGTAATATCTAAATACTTTTTGTTTACATTAACAGGATTGTTCTGTTTGGTAGTGAAGCATTTATTTGTACAACCATTTATTTTATTTACATCATTCAATGTATTGTTTTTTGCTTTATTTTTTAATTTTCTAACCACTTCTGTTCTTTCTGTATTTTTCAGATTACACTTTACAGTATGTTCCTCAGTTTTACTCCAATTAGTGATTGGATTTCTGTTATCCTTGTTTTTTATAGAATCACTTTTATTAGGCACATGTATGTTTTGGGCTGTGGTTGATATTGGATTGTCCCTATATTCCTCATTTTTACTCCAATTAGTGATTGGATTCCTGTTATCATTGTTTTTTATAGAATCACTTTTATTAGACACATGTATGTTTTGGGCTGTGATTGATATTGGATTGTCCCTACATTCTTGACTAGATTCACTATCGACATTTTCAATAATTATCTCAGTATTTCCAATACTGTTTAAACACTTGCAATCAGTTTCGGCATCATTATAATTGCTATCGCGTTTTATTTTTAATCCAGGACATTTCTGGAATTCTTCTACTATATCATTTTCCCTGGTTCTATAGTTATTGATCTGTGTTTGCGAATTATTAATCTCACGTGACAAATTATTTAATTGCTTCCTTTGTTCCACCAACATATTAGATTGATCCATAGATTGTTTTTCCAAATCATGTACTTTAGATGCATATTCAGACTTTATATGATCAGCTATTTGTTGTGTTGTTTTTAGTTCTGTGGTCAATCTTTCGATATCTTTATGATGTTGAGTTTCCATATCTTCTATTTTGGCTTTCCAATAATTTTCTTGGGTTTGCAGTTTGACTTGCATATTTTCTATGCCTGGAGTCAACTAAAAAAATGATATAATAATATTATTCGAAAAAAGATAATATGTATGAAGATTATATATAATGGAAATTTTTAATATATAATATCAATAGAGAGAAATTACTCTTTTTCTTACTCTTTCAAGAAGTTGATTTCTTAAACTATCAATCTCTTTTTCTTGTTGACTGATCAGAGTTTTTATATTTGTCTCCAAGATACTTTCATTTACAATATGATCCTTCTCTCTTAATGCCTATTTTATAAAAAAAATAGACATTTATTTTATAAAAAGTACTCTATAAAAAAATGAAGTTATTATTGACTTACACGTATCTCATCAAAAAGCATGTTTTTCAAACTTTCAATATCTTCTTGATATTTTCTTTGCTCTTGACACCTATTTAATTTGCCAATATTATTTCTCATATAGTCTTCTGTGTTATCTAACAATTTGTCAGATTCATTTCTTATTACTCTTTCAGTTTGATTGAGTCTTTCTTTCAATGTTTTTATTTCATTATGCAATTTCTCTGTTTCTACTCGATAATGTTCATGCACAGGTGAATTGGCTACACTCATGTCTGAATGTTTGCGCGCTATATGAGCATTTACAAATATAGCACGTACAAACGTTTTTGGACAATGTGGGCACTATAAAGTAAACAATATAATCTTAAGAATATTGTAATCAATTTATGTTATAAATAATAAAATTTATTTTATTTATACATTCTTATATATTTATATATATAAATAATAATTTATATATAAAAAGATTTTATACCTTGAAAATTTCTCCATTAGAAATTTCACCAACAGTAGCTTCAATTAATTTTCGTTTTTCCTTTGATTTATCCCTCAAACTTTTTATAGTGTCTTCCAAAGCAGCAATTTTTTTTTTCATATTAACATTTTGTTCTATTTTCTGTCTTAATTCATCTTTCAATATTATTACACTATGATCTAAATACTGTTTGCAATATAACAAATACTCGACTGATAGTTGTGCAAGTCTAAATAATTTAACAAAATTAGAATCTAAGATCTTGACATCATATTCGCTTTCCAAAGAATAATCTATTACATTATTAATATTTTCATCAATAGTCAAAAAATCTCTCTCACGTATGACTCTATCTATATCTATAGCACCTGTAAAAAAAAAACAAACAAATTATCAGCAATTTGCAACAATAAACTTGAAGCATTGAGTTGAGTAACAATATCTTCATACTTATACGATTCCAATCGACTCGTACTCTGGATCCATGCATATTAAAGTAAAATCCTGACTCTCTGGCCAATTTCGGAAAATCGTGACACCAATTGGTGCCGGCTCTAAAGGAAAATGCCATTTTATCTTGCCAGATCTATTTACACAGAGTAACATATACAAGGGAAGATCACTCATTTCACCATGTTCACATACATATATATATAAATATATATTCATGACTACATATTTGTAAGAAATTTCCATTGATAAACATGATTATTCATAATATTGTTCTGGACAACTTAATTTACAATTATAATTTAACATGATACATTGTAATGTGATAAACGACAAGTGTCAAAGTCGATGTAAAATGATGTAAATATAAACAAAGATTAGCGTCTGCTACAAGTGCCATCTACAAAGGTCTTAATAAGCGCCATCATGCGCCATTTCGTGCGGTTAAATTTAAAAAGATGAGTAATAAATTTTTTACATCCTTATTTTGTTATCGACGAGATACTGTTAAAGACCGTCATAAATATACATAATATATACAAAATACATATATATGTGTGCACTGTGTGCAACATTTGCATATATGTAAAAATATTGTACATATATAAAAATATACAGGGTGTCCGACAATTCGCGGATCATCCTTTAAGCCAAGGAAAGGTAAAGAGTGTTATTCTGAACAAAAAAGTCCTGTACCATTTTTTTCTATAACGCTTAATAAAAGAGTTA
>JBCEZX010000043.1:777755-788094 GCA_039654345.1 Cataglyphis cursor | reverse complement strand
ACACACACACACACACACACACACACACACATTTTTTTTCAACGATATATTTACGAATTGAGTTTTTTTATTTCTCTCTTTCAGAAAATACTTTCGCTGGGAATGTCGGTTTAGCAATTTCTCAAGTACTCATTTTATGCGGTATGATGCAATATGGGATACGTCAAACAGCTGAAACTATTACGCAGATGACAAGCGTGGAAAGAATATTGCAATTCACCGAGCTCGAAAAGGAGGGTCCATTCGAAAGTAATCCCACGGATAAACCATCGAGTAATTGGCCCGCCAAGGGAGAGATTAAATTCGATCGTGTTTCTCTTCAATATGCCAAATCAGAACCACCTGTTCTTAAATCTTTGAGTTTCATCATAGAACCGAGCATGAAAGTAATCACAATTATTTATTATCGAATCAAATGTCCTATTTGTTACAAACGATAATCTTATTTATATACAATTCTTCAAATTATTCTAAATAAATTTAAACTATTCTAAATAATTTTAAATATTCAGATTGGAATAGTAGGTCGTACTGGAGCCGGGAAATCTTCTCTAATCTCCGCTTTGTTCCACATGACGAAATTCGACGGCGATATTTACATCGATAAAGTTAATACGAAGAAAATCGGTCTTCATGATTTGAGAAACAAGATCTCCATAATACCGCAGGAACCAATGTTATTCTCCGCTACGCTAAGAGATAATCTCGATCCCTTTCGCAAATTTCACGACGCCGATCTGTGGAGTGCCTTGGAAGAGGTGCAACTGAAAGACGCAATAGCCTCCTTAGACCATGGCGTCGAACACGGCGGCAGTAACTTAAGCGCCGGACAACGACAATTGATTTGTCTGGCGCGCGCTATTTTACAAGATAATAGAATTCTCGTGCTCGACGAAGCTACCGCGAATGTCGATCCTACGACGGACGCGCTTATACAAACTACGATCCGGAATAAGTTCAAAGCCTGCACGGTATTGACAATAGCGCATAGATTGAATACAATAATGGATAGCGATAAAGTACTGTTAATGGATCATGGTCAAATGCTAGAATTTGATCACCCATACATTCTGTTACAAAATGAAAAAAGCCACTTCAGTGCTATGGTACAAGAAACTGGAAAGTTAATGACTGAACAACTTAAACAATGCGCCAAACAGGTAAATTAATTGCCACATTACTCTATTATATACTTGCAATTGAATGTAATTAATAAAATATATTAAGATGTATGATATTTTAATTGCAGGCTTATGAGCAACAATATGAATCCACAAAATTATAACAATTAAGAAGATTTCTTTGTGAAGAACATTTAGAAAATTTACTTATCTACTTATCTACTTTTTGTACTTAGTTTTTTAATCAAAGAGATTTTAAAATTCTTTTATGTTAATCTTTTAACAATAATAACTTAGTAAATCCATTTCTTAACATTTAATATTTAAAATATGTTTGTACTTATTTTTTATATGTTTATACATATTTATGCAGCCATACCTGAAAATGTGATATTCTTAAAAAAAAAATGCACTTCACTTTTCTATCATCTTTTCTACAATCTTTCCTTACAATAAAAATTTTATTATATTTTATGTAACTAATATCTTATCAAAATAAAGAAAATCTCAATGTATACTATCTAATCATTTACTGCAAAAGTCGATTTTTTTCTTAATATTACTAGTACTGCAATTAAATAATATTATTAACAGTATAATTATGAAAAAAAAATTAATTTTTTATAAAAATCATTTTATCTTTTATAACTATAATTGTCTATAGTAATTAAGTTTAATGATTATATAAAGTTTAATTAGGAAACAAAAAAATGGTACATTTTTCAAATTTTTATTCTTTATATATATTATTGTATATCTCTTGATATTCAATCGATTAATGAGTCTGAATATTAAATATATATTATGACAGTAAAGTACAGAAGAATTTACATATGTATATTGAAATTTTATATATAAAAAGATGAATAAAAATTTATCTTTTCTATAAAAAAGAGATATCACAACCTTTGTCTTTTGACTGTGTTTCCCTTTGATTTAAGAATATCAAATCAATTGTACCACACCCGACTTAACTAAGTGTGCTATAGCACTATATTGAATAATATGCTGTGAACCTTCCTCAAAGTCTATCTCTTCGTTCAGTGTGCCAGGCACAACTACACCTGTAACTCTCCGATTGGCACGCAGGAATACATGTGCTTGCATATTGGGTTTAACAGTAAACTTGTTTACTTCGAATCGCTGAAAGTTAGGAGGCATGTGCTGCAAGGCTACTGTTTTGAAAAGCGTCTCCAAATTAGCCAAGTACTCCTTGGCGAAACGTAGCTCGCCCGGTGTCAGATAAGATTCCTCCTCCTGGTTTCTGTTTTCCTCCTCTGATAAGATGTGAATCGTGTATCGTTCGATCTTCTCCAAGCGTGTTCGCAGATAGCTACTGATAACGTATCTGATCCGATCAAGCTCCATCCGATGAATGAGCGCACGTAGATCGCTCTTGTCTAACCTCTTGACGTTCTCCTCCATGTGCGCGATTTGTTGTAGCATGCAATCTACCAGATCAGATTGATGCGGCAAGATTTCAGGCGCGAATGTCTCGTTCATCCAGGCATTTTCGATTTGATGGAGCACGGTCTGCGCTGTCAGCTCGGCCTCCTCGTTGTCGTCCAATAAACTCTCATCACCGAGACTCTCTTCCATAGCTATCGATAATGCTACCCGTTATATAAAAATAACATGTACTTTATTAAAGAATTATTTGTACATACCTAATGTATTGATTTTCTTCGAGATTTGTTTTTTATATAGATCATCACGTTACTATTGTTGATCCATCGCATGCGACAAAGGCGCGTTAAGTCGTTAACCGCTAAACTCTCGGGCCATTTTGAATATAATCTTCGATGTTCGAATTTCCCACGAGATCACGTGGATTATCTCGAACTCGTGATTATCGTTACTTTTGCGTTCGAGTCGATTACGTTTGAATTTAATTTGCGTATGCATTATGCAGTTGGAATGATAAAGATAATTTCTTTTTTTTTTATATCTGCATTATTTTTAAATAAAATAGTCTCTATGTATATATTATATACATGTTATTTTTCCTTATGCTTATGTAAACGTATATATTTCTATGTGATTAATTAATCCCCGAAAGCAAAACGATGATTTGTAATTAAAATAATTGTTCGTTATATTAAAATAATCGACTTCTTTGATAATGAAAAAAATTTGTTGAAGCATAATAGAATTTTTATAATTGTCCATTGCAGTCAATCGGTCAAGATGCAGCAGGTGCCTCCGCGGACACAACTTTTCGTGTTCTATTCTTGTATTACACCTTCGTAAGGTTTCTGTGTATAACACTCGAGATACTCTCAAGGTATTCCCAAATCCTGTGTAATTTAATAGAGAACTTCTTAAGACTGTTTGGCGACTTAGAAAAAGCTGTATATAGTACAACAAAGACGTAAGTTTGCGATGAGTATTTAAGCGTGGCTCGTCATCGCGACGGACCCCGAGCCGCATCTCTGACGGTGAATCGAACAGGGAACTCATCCTGTGAGTTTCACGGAAAAGACATTACCGGAATCCACGATCGGCAATAACAATTCAGCGATAGCAATAGCGATTCAGAATTTGGATTAGTTCGTTCACCACAACGATTTTTTCCAAATACGCGACATAGGTAAGACATGTAGCGTCAATGTAGCTTCACACACATCCAGATCTCTATTTCTCATATACATATATCGATATGTGATTATCTATATTTAAAAAAGTAAAAATTCTGGAAAGATTTTTTCTCAGATTTTCTCTTACATTAGATATCTTCGTTATTCTTTCGCTCATTTTAATTGTCAAACAAAATTGTCTCAAACACTACTCGTCTCAATAATTAATCGACATCAAAAAATTCTTATAGTTAACCATGATGTCTATCGCATCCGGACCGAGCCATGCAGCCTACACATGGGCGGCGCAAGGAGGCGGATTTGGTAATCAAACAGTGGTAGACAAAGTGCCACCGGAGATGCTCCATCTGGTCGACGCTCATTGGTATCAATTCCCACCGATGAACCCACTATGGCACGCGGTTCTCGGTTTTGTCATCGGTGTCCTCGGCATGATATCTGTTATCGGTAATGGCATGGTAATATACATATTCACCACTACCAAGAGCCTCCGTACTCCAAGCAATCTGCTCGTCATCAATCTCGCCATCTCTGACTTTCTTATGATGTTATGCATGTCTCCAGCTATGGTGTGTATATCATTCTGAAAAATTTCCGCGAATAAAATATCCAAAGAAGAAAATATGATTTGTTAAATCGTTTAATTAACGAACTATGCACAGGTGATCAATTGCTATTACGAGACGTGGGTGCTAGGACCTCTAGTCTGTGAACTATACGGCTTGGCGGGCTCCCTGTTCGGATGTGGCTCCATATGGACGATGACGATGATCGCATTCGATAGGTACAATGTAATCGTCAAAGGCTTATCTGCCAAGCCAATGACAATTAATGGCGCCCTCCTTCGCATACTTGGCATCTGGTTATTCTCACTGGGTTGGACAATCGCACCTATGTTTGGATGGAACCGGTGCGTGGGACAAATCCTAAATTAATACTATATATTATTCAAGAATATGTTACATAAATTATCGACAATATAATATACTCATTTTTTACAGTTACGTGCCCGAAGGCAACATGACTGCTTGCGGTACGGATTACTTGACCAAAGACCTGCTCTCCAGATCATATATCCTGGTTTACAGCTTCTTTTGTTATTTTTTGCCGCTGTTCCTTATCATTTACAGTTACTTCTTCATCATCCAGGCCGTCGCTGCACATGAGAAGAACATGCGCGAACAAGCGAAAAAGATGAACGTCGCTTCCTTGCGATCGGCCGAAAACCAGAGCACCAGCGCCGAATGCAAACTGGCGAAGGCAAGATTCTCTCTCCTTATATTCCAATCCGTTAATTCTCATCTATGCGCAATTGCTTTAACAGCATTAAACAATAATACACTAATAATTATACAGGTAGCTCTGATGACCATTTCCTTATGGTTCATGGCATGGACTCCATACTTGGTTATTAATTACGCAGGTATCTTCGAGACAGTCAAAATCAACCCGCTTTTCACGATCTGGGGTTCTCTCTTTGCGAAAGCCAATGCCGTGTACAATCCCATTGTATATGGCATCAGGTAAGTCGTGATTTCGTTAATCCTTGAAATATATAATAGCACGGTCAAGATATTTAAAAAAATAAAAAAACAATGCGAAAAATTAGATAAATTATTCTGTACTTTTACGCTAATCCTTTCTCTATATGATTTCAGTCATCCCAAGTACCGAGCTGCTCTCTTCCAGAGGTTCCCGTCTTTGGCATGTTCCTCTGGACCGGCTGGTGCGGACACATTGTCCACGACTACCACAGTTACGGAAGGGACCGAAAAGCCTGCCGCATAAAATAACGACACTGTTAATCTTTCTTTTTTTTGACAATGCAATAGATTTTTGCTGAATCGGCGTAAGGCCAAGAGAAATCGTCACAAAGGAATCGCGCGTGGATTGTAAATAGCTGCAATAAATAATATAATATGTGCATCAGAAATACTGTGATCGGCGAGAAATTTAATACTATATATGTCATACATAAAAAAATCGTCATATGATTAACTGTGGTTCGAATGAGTAATCATTTACGCGGAGCCAAGGCAAAGTATGTAAAAAAAAAACTTTAACATTAGAAAAATCGAGAGCTAAACAACCTAAACTGTTAGAGTTTATAATACATTATACGATTTGACTGCAGCATGATGCGAATTTCTTATGTCTCATAGCGAAATTTATAAGTTCTGTATCATCTGTTCAAGGCATGAAATAAAATACATAGTCATTTTGGTATTAGCGAACATATCGGCTATATTGCTAAAAATATTATATCGCCATGAGATATATATCGTGTCTGTAATTAATTTTATAGAATAAATTCTGCAGGGGCAATCACATATCTGTGACAATTTGAACATTTCAAAAATTTTAAAGATCCCGAACACAAATCCTGTGATATTTATTTTTGTTTAACATTTAGTATTTTTTATGTCTTCAGATAAACAATAAGGAATCTTTTTAGATTACATACCAAAGAATTTATTAAATAACATTCGTTTGCATTACTACAACAAATTAAGTATCTCCTATCACCCTTATTCCTGTAAAAAGAAAAAAAATGGAAAGAAATTTAAAATGAGAATTCACGTTGTATACAATATATCATAAAGTATAACAGAGTCCATTCTAAATTCCGTGTAAACTTTTTGCATAAACAGATAATTATAACAGCTATATTAAGGCTTCACAAATTATAAATTTTCTTCATTTCTCTTAGAAACATTTATCACATAATATGTCTAACATTATTGATATATATAGTCTCGTGCGAGATTAACGGCTTTTTTATAAAAAAATTTTATAAAAAAACACAACGTTAATGTAATAAAAAATGCCAATAAACACATTACCTAATACCCAGGTTTCATAATAGCAGTTGATTACCATAGGAGGCGACATGATTATCATCATAATGAAATTAGAGAAAGCCAAGTTTACTACTAAAAAATTGCTTGGTGTCCTTAGAGAGGATGTCATCAGGAACACGCACACTACAATCCATCCCATAAGTCCTAGTACAATCATCACCAGACCCAGAATTTTGTGCCATATTGGATCCATTGGTGGAAATTGGCCTAATAGTTTAAAGATCTCGATTAGATTCTTTTTGTCTTTGCGAAAAAAAGATACAAATATTAAAAAAATATAAAAAATTTAAAAGTAACCATTGTGAATCAATCAAATGCAGCATGTCCTCAGGTATTTTATCTACGACAGTTTAATTGTTGAAACTCATGATCTGCCGCATCGTGTGGGATCCATGTGTTGTTGTTGACATTAGTAAACATCATAGATGGAGAATTCAGGTAAAATAATCAAAGTTAGATTTTCGGCACCTATTGTAATGAAGGACTCCATTTTCTATAAAAAATTATTGAAAAATAATTAATAACAATTAAAAGAGTATGATGCATAAAAAAAAGCAGTACATACCCTTTAACACTAAAATTTTTCAAAATACAATCAATCCTGTTAAATCTCCTAAGTTTGAGGCAATTGAAAACTTCAATTTGTAAAACATCAATACTCTGCGATAAGTAGAAATAGAAGTAGCCTACATAATGGTATTATATCACATTGATAAACAGTACAAGTGCAAGAAGAATGCAGTTTTTTCTCTTATATACTTCTCTTCCCAATATAGAAATCTGATAAAATTATCCAATTATATATGCAAATGCACTCAATTACAAGTCCTTGACTATAATAGTATAATGTATGCCTGTATTACACATTTATGATTACTGTCAGTTATTATTTAGGATAAACTGAAATAAAACTTGACGAATACCCATAGTATGTGATTTACATAAATGAAATAAATTTATATAATACCTTTCTTATAAATTAAAATTTCTATATTTAATCTCCTAAATATACATTCTCATATGTTTATATATTATATTAAATATTTATTGCATCAAATGTAATTATACAAATCACAGGAAGTCTCATTTTACTGCCCTTGAAATCCTCCGAATATGTGAGCTACGACTTTCCTGCAGCGCTTCTTCTAGTTCTTGAGTTATATGAAGTAAATTAATAGGATCTGTTTGTAACAAAACATGTTCAATCTCGTCCGAATTGTCAGGATTTTTCAATGATAAATCTATAGTAATGAGTGGCGCGACTTGTTTCAAGAGAGATCTTGATGCAGTCTATAATACAGATATAATGTAATTTAATTATAAATTAATATGAGAAAGAAAAAAAGCAAAATATAGAAGTTCTATTACCTGCACTTCAAATCTCCATTCCATATCATAATATTCAGGTAATTTAAATCCAATCCCTTCTAAGGCATTCAACATCTCATCTTTTTTAACGCTGTATAATTTACTAAGTATTGCCTCTTTCTCCTCCGTAAAACCTAAAGCGATCACGGAATCCCGGAAATCTTCCGCGTTTAACTGTAAAAACTTCAAATATACTACGCAATGCTATGCTTATAATCCAGTGCTATTGACAAATTTTACCTTATGTTTGCAACTTTCTAGCAAGAGATTGACTAGACCTTCCACTGAATTTTTGATTATATTCAATTCGACATTTAATTTCTCTGAAATTAGCATACACAATAATTGCTAGAGATTAGTTTGACAAAAATTAGCAACAATTAATAGATTGTTTTGACAACAATTAGCGACAATTAAACAACTTACGAGCGGCAGCGTTGTACACCTTAACATTCGGTCCCTTTTGTAGATAATCTAGAGCTAATTTGCAAAAGTCTTGCAATACTGCAAGAAATATGTTTTTACCTTAGAAAACCTTATTGTAAAACAAATTTTCATTTATTAACACATAAATAGAATTCCTTTGTATACCTGGCGGCGATTGTTCGGTAAGAAACAATATATGTTTCTTGTGATCTGGCTTCAATGTTAATAACATTTTTCTCTTACGTATTACTCAATTAATTAAAAACTTAGGTCAAAAATATCAATTAAAATGAGTATTTATTTGATAATTCTCGAATTGCTTTCAAGACAAGCGGTACTTTTACGCCGCCATGTTGAAAAGTATACAAGAACATTATTTGGCGGGCCATTTCAACTTTATCAATACATATATAAGTATCTCACTCATAGTTTTAATCAACTTTACAAGTTGCGATTAATTTTAAACAATTTTTTACATAAAGTTTAACAAAACATGAAAATTATATAATTTTAAATATATTCTTATCATAAAATAATCAATTATCTTAAAATCATTACAAGGATGCTGATTTTAAAGAAAAAGTATTATGCAGAGTTTATATATACTTTTTAATTTAAATAAATTGTGATTAAACGCTCATAATATAAAAGACTTGCATCAACAATTGTTCTGTAGAAGCACAAATTAACAAAATGAGAAACACATTATCATATAGCGATTTTGCTAATACATAACAATGTTATTTAAATGCTCATTATTAATTATATAACTGATAAGTTCGCAAAGCTGGTATTTATATGACATTATGATTTTGGTTGGTTTATCGAAGATTTAATTTGAGCTTGTTGGAACGCACGCTGTAATTTATCTATTATATCTTTTTGCGTGTCCAGTTTCTTGTCTAAGGTAGACATCAAGCCGTCCACTCGGTTCCTGAAAAATTCGTCTTTATAAATAAATCTGAAGTTGAATGCAAAAATTTAATTCTGATTGATAAAACTTACAATTCAGCTTTAATATAATCGATACGCTTGTCAACATTCTGTTTAGCTTCGTACAGATCTTGTTTCACAAGCACAGGCCCTATTAATTTGAATACATCGTTTTCTTCTTTTAAAAGTTCTAATTCTTCCTTTACCATAATGTTCTCGTTCAACTGTCCATCCAATTGTCGCCTTTGATTCAGCACTTTGTTGTACTCTGCAAATAGAAATTGATGTGTACAAAAATAATATAATAAAGACATAATAATCTATAAAACTTTTTAAAAAAGATTTCTTTACCTTTATGAATCTGTCTTAATGTGTCAGCTTCAGTCTGAAGCTTCTTTTGCATTTCCTCCATTATAATTATTTGAAAATTTTAACTGTTATGTAGAGTCAAAATAAACTATTATTAGAGTCATAATAAACTGTTATTAGAGTCATAATAAAGGTTCTTATAAATATTTCATATGAAGGAGACAGAAGACAATCAAGAACAATAATTTGTATGCATATGTTTTATTACAATCAAATTACATTGATATTTTAACTAAGTGATAGATACAATTACAAAAATCCATATACTTTATAATTGTGCTGAAGATGGTCCAAAAAAGGGACCGAAACGTTCGCTCTTTGTGATTGTATCACTTAGTTAAAATATCAATTTAATTTAATTGTAATAAAACTAATGCGCACAAATTATCACGCTGGCTCTTGATTGTCTTCTGTCTCCTTTGTTATGTAGAGTGTTGTAACTTTAACGATACGACTAATATTTTATAAACGTACTGCCAGATCTCGCTACAAAACATAACCAAATTAGTACCGGATCCTTCGATTCTGCGTCTCGCAATTTCATCGATCGATATGTTTCGATTATCGCAGACAGAGAAAACATGCACATTCATTCGGCATCAGTATATACAAGGTGTCGCAAATTAAATTAACTCTAATATTTGTAGGACACCCTGAATATATA
>JBCEZX010000043.1:752420-777401 GCA_039654345.1 Cataglyphis cursor | reverse complement strand
ATATAAAATTACAGTTCTATACACATCAGTTAAAAATTAAGTATAAATTTTTTTCTTGTATAGGCGTCGTGTAACTAAACATATGGCTCTTTGTGTGTTTATGTATTATAATGTAACTTTAGTTTTTATTGAGAGACAAAGAAATCAAATTTAAATTTTATTCAACCTTTTAAATAATGATGGGTCAAGTGATTTAGAATAAATAAACAAAAAGCTGTTCCATTAAAAGTAAATAAAATAAACGAGCTCGTAGAGCAAATAATTTTTATGTACAAAGAGAATGAATAAAAATTACTGGATCACATAAAGTTTAATCAATTGATAGATGGAGAAAAGTTGATAAGGAATGTATGAAAAAAGGCGAAGAAAACTCACAGGGATTTTCATTGCGCATTATCGTATATTTTTCGATTACCTTATACTGAATTAAATTTTATAATTATAATTTTATTATCTCATTCTCTCTCTCTCTCGTTCTCTTGTATTATATGTGACGATCTTCCTTCGTTATTCACCTTTAAATCGGCAGATAAATATATTTAATATCACCTTCCGGGAATAACTTTCATTAACGTATAATTCGCATCATATGTACATCGTGGTACATCAGACGTTTCTCGTATCGCTCATCGCATATCATGTTAATATTTCGCTTGTTTCTTCTTTTTTATATCGCTTTACATTCGTAAATAAAATACACGGCGTTGTTGATTTTTTCGGACAGTTGTCTTTGTAGTTTTCCTCTCGTTACATCGATACAATATATCGATAATTTAAACGATATCACAAAGATATCGCAATTGTTTTGCGATATCTAGTTAGGATAGAATAATTTTTTCTAATCTATATGACCTGGGTATTTAGTCAATTCAAAATTCACAATATAATTGGAAATATTATAATTGGAAATATTTAAGATAATCAAAATTATCAAAATTAAGTTTTGACAGATCTTCAAAAACTTTTCTCCTTTTTTTAATAGTGGTCCGCTTTAAAAAAAAAAAGAAAGGCGTAACGTACTCGTGGAAAAGTTATGTGCATAGATAATAAAATTCCATGCTTGTATCTTTACTGTAATGACATGACGTTAATCATTATATCATAAAGGGATTCTGGCTTTTTAAAACCATTGGACAAGCATATATCAATCATATTTTAATATGATAGAATGAATCAATATTATAAAATAGCAAAAAATATGTATAGTTTAACGCATAGTATCGTATATTATGAGTCAATTTTTTTCTATTTCAAAAACTTTTTTTTCCACATCAGTCCTTTTCCTCTCAATTGGGATTTTTTTATGCTGCTATTTTATTCTTCTCACATGTATCATATGATCACGTTAGAATGAAAAAATTAGCAATAGACAAAATATTTTCATTTTACACATTATGCCTTGCCTGAGACTAATGCAACGCAGATTAAGGAATAATCTCAAAATCAAGAAAACACCGTATGCGCGGCGTGCCATTTCTTCAATCATCTTAAAATAGAATAATTCGATTGTATTAGATAGCGATACAAATATTTTTTTTTATAAATATAACACTATAGAGTTTTTGAATATAAAATACAAAGTTTTTAGTTTAAAACATATTTTTCTAACCATAACAGATATCAAAAATTAAACAATGAAAATTTCATTATATTTTTTCTAATTATTTTGTTCTCAATCTTTGTAAACATAGAATATATCTATTTTAATATGTTTTTCTATTTTAATATGTTGCGAAATAAATATCTCAATACTGAAAATTCAGAAAGAAAAAATATGCAGTTGCAAAATATTGTGATCATTCCTTAATTTCTTAATTATCATTCATTTCGTTTAATTTCTCAGATCCTACATGAAATTTGTTTATAATGATAAAGTCAAAAACTTTGAAATATGATAAAGTTTTTCCTTTAACTCAGATAATAATGATGATATCGTGAAAGAAATGTATATTGACATATAATCTTTGCTTACATTGTGGGAGTACGCATTAACTCATATTATTCTGATATTTTATTCGAGTAAATACTCGCACAAATAAATGATTTAAAATAAAACGTTGAGATATAGAAGAGTGTTAGGAAAACGTACATTATCGACTGTCGTTTTTTTTTCTTTCATTTGCTGGATTTGATCTTGCCACATCCGGAAACATTATGACGCCTCAAGTCGTTCGCCTCACATAAGACTTATAGGTCTGCAATATAGACGCTCTGTATATCTCGCGCTATGGCGCTATTATAAAGGAACTTTTTTTTAGTTTGCACGGAGCTAGATCGCGATCAACTTACTTTCGATTTCTGAGCCCGCAGAGATGAGTTTAGTGTGTGGTTGTGCGGTCGCGCTCGGCTGTGGATTATTTAACTGCCCTGTGGTTGTAGGTGCAGCAAAACCAGGAGGTGGTTGCATCGCCCAATGTTGAGCAGATGCGTTCTGTTCCTGCGCGTGGAATACAATTTTTTTTTTTATATTTGTAACTACTAGCACACTCAATATTCGCAATAGAATAAATTTGAAGTGTCAAGATATATTTAAACACACAAAGTTCTGTACCTGTTGCGCATTATGAGCTACGGTGTGAGAGGGATGAATATGGGGAAACTGCCATGTGCTGGTAGTTTGGAATGGAAGAGGTCTAGACGAGGTAACTATAGCCGGATCAATCGAAGTCCAGTCTGCGATAGGTCCGAAATTGTTCCATCCCTTCTGATGCAAAGCTTGATGGTGGAATTGTTGCTGTTGCTGCTGATTGTTAATTTCACACCAATCTTTTAGGGTATAGACCGCATCACTTGTACACTTGCCGATATCTATCATAAATCGATCGAGTATTAAGACATACGAGATATACGAAAAATATTTTTGGAATATTTGGAATATTAAAAGATGAAAGAATTTACTTTGTGTGTTGAGAAGTGGGCTTCCGTTGGGAAGATATGCACTCTGTTGGGGCGGTTGCGCACCTGCACACGTAACCAATAAATCATGAATAGCGAACGTTTCGTCAATCTTAATCTATAGATATAATTGGCACTTTTCGTGACTCACTTTACCCAAATAAATTCGTGTATAAATTTTCGCAAAATTATATCATGAAAATTCGCGAATAGATCGATAACTTATTTTCGCCTACGGTTACGATAAATTATCGTATACGTATGTAAACTTCACGCACTGTGCACTATGATTCCTGATGCCTGGAAAAATTGGAGAAACACTAACCAGAGAGGGCGCTATTCGTTGGTGCTGGACGTGGTATACCAAGACCAAATGAATTCATGTGATTTGGCGTGGAACCAAGGAAACCCGGTGGCGGAAGGCGACTACGTTGTCCTAAACTGTTAGATGTCACAGTGCCTTGTGCAGGGCTCTGCGCGCCGCTTTGTAACAGATTTTGTGGAAGACGAGACAGAAGGGAATGCGATTGAAGCACTTGAAGATTTTGCAAGTGCTGAGCTTGTTGCTGCAAGTGTGCTATGTGCGCAACCTAAAAAAATATTTGTTTCCACAAATTTTGCTTAATTTGTACACATATTATGCAAAGTACTAAATTAATATTAGTAGAAGACATTCTTCTAAAACATTTGATCAATGTTACTATACAATGTATTTTATTAATATTGTTAGAAAATAAGAAACTCCCATCTACATGTAATTTTCTAAACACATAAGAATATATTAAACAAGATATTTACTTGTGGAAAATGTTGCTGACCAAGGCTCGCAAGGGTTTGTTGATGCTGCACCCTAGTTTGCTCCTCGCGTTCTCTTTGTTGTTGCTGCTGTTGAAATATCCTCTGCTGTTGTATTTGCATTTCATTTTCCATAAGTTCAGCTAATGCCTTCTGCGTCTCATGAAAAGGATCAAAACCTAAATCGTCGTCCGCTTTCACGTCTGACCCGGCATCACGATGATTTCGAATTTCCTCCAGTGTAGCATGACCGTTCTGTTTTATGTATTCACAATTTTCTTGATTTTGTTGCACCTTAGAAATTATACGTGTAATATTAATAATCTGCTCAATCATATTTCTCTTTGGTAAAAAAATTTGCATATATAAAAGATATCTCGTGTTATTTTTTAGAATATAATTCGAAAATTTTATCATTATTTTACTCACTTGCATATTAAGCCTTTGTTGTAATGAATTTTGTTGAAAGTCTGCCATAAACTTAGATGCGGGTGAATTTACAAGTAAAGTAGGCGTGAAGGTATCTGATGATGATTCTGTGAGAGTAGTAGTGTACGGTGCATTTATGTAAACATCCTCGTCAACAAAACCTTCGGAATTGAATGTTACACCCGGCGATTCAGATGGGCTGGATTTTGATATAAGGTGATTCGTTCGAGTTGATTCGGTCTGAAAGCCGAAAGCTGCTTGCCAATCTTCGCTAGAATGAACTGTGGGTAAAGAGTCGGGTATCGAAGCCACTCCTGTACTCGTCCAATCCAGATTTGTGTTTGCTACACATCGAATAAAATTCATTGATAATTCCTTCGCCAATTGCAGTATTGTATAAATATGTGCATGATAAGAGTGACTACATTAATTCTAAATCTATTCCAATAAAATACTCAAACAACAAATATAAATAAAAAGGCTTAAATGATAAAATCAATTCAGAAATAATAAAAATAAGTTCAGACTCCCTACTCCAAGTTTCAATAATGTTTTTCTTGAAAATAAAATATTATCTCTTTTAACATTTTTGTCTATCCAAACATCAAAAAATTATAATTATTACAATTATACAATTAATAACAAAGTAATTCTATATAACAAAAAATAACTTGTATTAGTATACATGCCTGTGAGGGAGTTAGGTGGCATTGAAGTGGTGGTTGATATTTTCTGAAATGTGTTTGAACTGAAGAAACTGTTATTGTCCGGCTGAAAGATTGACCGATGGTTGAGTTGCATTTGAGATCCATTGTGCAATCCTGGTGGTGGTGGTTGATTGGCACCTTGTGATGAATTTGTGCTGGCTGGAGACGAACCTATACATGATGCGCAAAAATCTCTACACTACACGACGCGTAATCAAAATCATTTCTATACTCTTATAATGCCAGAATAAACAGCTATTCAAATTATTTCTTTCAATAAAAGACATATAACAAGCACATCAAAACAAATATCATATCGAATAAGTTATACATTTCTTATAATTATAATAACATTAATAATAAAAATCCAGAAATAAAAGTATATCACAAAGTGAAAACAATATACCTAAATAATTTGGAAAAATATAATCACATTAATCATTGAAATAATTAAACAACTAATATTCACCAACATTTATTTCTCATCGTAACTGAAAAGGAATAAAATTACACAGAAAAAACACAAAAAAAAACAGTTACTGTTTTTCAAGAATTCTCTTTATTTTGGCATATATCAATAAATGTTTGATATTATTCTACAGTATTTGTGAATATAATCATAAAACACTTTGACAAACTGTACATTGTTTAAAATTGTTTGTTATTATTTATTGCAGTCAAAAAACACGATATATATGTAACAAAAAATAAGTAGATTTAATGTCTCTACTAAGTTGTAATGACTCGTAATTTAATAAAGACATTATTATTGACATTATATTATCACGACATAATTTGTTGAATCATTGGATACATTAGTATGCCATTAACACAATTGTCTCTGATTTCCAATAACAAATCTTGAATAATTTGAGAAACAAGAGAGAAAGAAAGAGAAAGAGAGAGAATCATAAATATATTACACAAATTTTACTATAAGAGAAATATAAAATTCTTTCCTAATAAAGTAATATCACATAAATGTAATATGCACTATTAAAAATATAGTTATGTATTCATCTAACAACATAACTTGGTCAAAGATAATTCTTTCATATTTTATATTAAAATATTTCCTAATTAATCCAAAAATAATTTTATATATCATCAAATATATAATATAACATTCTTTATAATCAAGTTATATTAATGAAATTCGTTCATAATATTCTTTTTTTAATATCTCATTTAAACAATTTTACGTTTTGTACAAATGTTTTTCCATGAAAATGATATGTATAGAAATAATCGTGATAATCAGCAACATAAGGAACTCACCCAAAAGAACAGCACCATTGTTTTCCTCGCTCGATTCAGTCAAATGTTCGGCTTGATGATTTACATTCGAGTCTTCCGTGCTTGAAATTGTACTCGCTGGCGTACTACCTTCGCGCTGATCCGTTTCGCTATCCGAATGTCGACGTTCCCCGTTTTGTAACGTACCGTTTACTTTAATTTCGTGAGACTGCGATTGAACTAATTTTGATGTTTTGCTAATTTGTTGCGACTGTGGCTGTTGCTGCTGCTGTTGTTCCAATTTACACTTGTTACCTAATTTTTGTAAAATTTCACTATTTGTATCAGCGGAAAAGTTTCTAACATCCTTCTGCCCGGTGATTTGTGATTGTGAACTACTCTGTGTGTTGATTGAATTCGATTCGGACCGCGACGTCGTACGACTACCGTGTTTTTCCTTGTTTTGACTATTTTTATGTTTGTTTCGAGCTGCTTGTGCCTTACTCTCGCTGTTACTTTTACCCCGTCGTACACCAACGCCATTTTCACCCTTATTATTGTTATTCTGTTGATGTGTAGACACTCCAGAGGATATATGACTTTGTTGAACTACCGTTCCGCTTCCACTCGTTACATTGTTATGTTGCGAAGCTGTTTGCACAGATGATGATATTTCTTTACAATTGGTTTGTGTGCCTAAAAATAGAATATTAATACATATAATACATTTAAAATCCTTACGAAATTCTATTCATAATCTGATTATCCTTTTTTTTAAAGATATTTACTTCAAAAATACATTTTGTGACTTTTGTACATTATTTAGAAACTCACTATTTGTTTGTCCCGGTTGCAACGAAGGCCACGCTTCTTTTGTTTGTGAATTTACAGTTCCACTTTCCCTAACAATACTGCTTGTCACGGGTGGTGACGGTGTTGGTTTCCTGTGCATACAAAGATTATTGTGGATTAAAAAACTGAAATTGAAATCAAATAAAATGTATGCAAATAGTTCCAAGAAACCATATCATTTTGTGCCAAAATAAACATTGTACCGTTGCACCGAAGATACATGTGCATGTAACGATTGCACAAGCTTGCGTTCATACTCTTGATGTTTTCCTTGATGCATCTCTTCCTTTGTAAATGATGCCTCCTGGTCCCCAAGATCGTGCAGGTACATGCATTCTGGCTTCGGACAGGCTTGGTTACGCATAAAATGCGAACAGTACTTTGTCGTTCCCAATGATGTTTTTATTGTCCGTCCATCCACAACAATGTTATTCACAGCCTCTATAGCACGTAGCGCATCCTCTTGACGCTAAATGGTGTATAAAAATTATCATTATGTACATAAATGTAATTGTAAAATCACGTTACAAGTACTCATAAAAACTGAGATAAAAGTTGAAATTTAAATTCCATTTAAATACCACTTAAAAAAAAAAGAAAAAAGAATAGTAACATAACTCACTTGATAAGTAACATAAGCCGAAGCAC
Organism: Cataglyphis cursor; assembly: GCA_039654345.1. Taxonomy (NCBI): domain Eukaryota; kingdom Metazoa; phylum Arthropoda; class Insecta; order Hymenoptera; family Formicidae; genus Cataglyphis; species Cataglyphis cursor. The sequence goes on along the minus strand of JBCEZX010000043.1, from coordinate 769,839 downwards.
TGGGGCCTTGAGACCCTGCATAGGAAGTACTCTGGTTAATTACGACTTTGTGTATTTTCCCAAATTTTCCAAAATATTCGTGTTTCTTTAAAACCTAAAGCATGCAAAGTATTATAGATCATAATCTTATTATTTTTTTCTTAGAAAATGATGTTTACAGAGATCTATACACGTTATCAATACTAGTTGTATAGAGTTAATTAATCAAGAATATACTCACATCTGCATCTGCTAGTCGCATTGGTAATCCTACTACAAAAACTAAATTTTTTTGTACTACTCTCACATTTGCTAGATGTTTCCGATTTTCTGTAACTTTCTGCTTCCGTTGTTGATCCTTTAATCTCTTTTCAGCTTTCAATCTAAAAAAACGGAGTAGAAAAGATAGTTTTAGAATAAAATTGTGCTTTTCAATTAAAATATAATATATATAACATTAATATAAATTAATACAAATTAATATAAATAATTAAATTATTTCAAAATACCTTGCTATTTCTTCCTTAGTAAGGGGTTTAAAATCAGCCGGATTTTCAGAATAGGCCTTCCGACACGCGGGACACAAACCGTTCTCATCGGTACGAATTCTGTGCCAACAAAAACGGCATATTTGATACCCACAGGTGCAGGGGAAGAAATTCAGATCGTCCACCTCCAGAGGTTCCATACATAGAGGGCATTCCACTGCATCTTCTCCAGTTTGATTCAATACTGACATTTTTGTTGATGGTCTTGTAAATGTCACAAGATAATAGACACGAATATTTAGCTAAGTGCCAAAGTCTGTAAAAGATAGTTATTGTAAGATCAAAAAGAGAAATATAAATAAATATGTTGATATTTAATTACGTTACTCAATTTGAAAGCTACAATTTTTTTCGTCATCCATATATAATTATACATTAGTCAAATTTTTTATATCACGATTTTAGATATGCAAATTTCACTTACATGCAAAGTCGTCACTTCCCTGGTTTTAAGTAATTGACAGTGCTTGCAACTTCCTTTTATATACTGCTACCTCTTTCCGATCTGAAACAGAGCGTTGCACCCGCAAGTTGTCAACTATCGAACTGTATTTACGTCGCCGGCCACACATATCGAAGAGATAATTGCGGCGGATGGCACGTTTTTTGTCCGGTCGCAAAATATTCGACGAGTGACGTTTCGATTCTTGCATGGCGACGAAACGCGCGACAACCTAAACATTCTACGCGAACTGTTGCTATCGGTCGTGGGGGGCGATGTAGCGTAAACGTGGACAATACGGTACTTCTTCTCGCGACGCAAAAGATAGAGCGAACGAGCGAAGCAGAGTCATTTTAAACTGAAACCCGAAATCTCCGGTTCTCTTTCAGTTGTACTCCGTTAATCGCACCTTTCGCGTTTGATTCGAAACAGGTATACGCTTGAGCGAGAGAAAGGAAGAGAGAAATAATATATAAAAAGCGCGCAATCGAAACGGCGATAAGAGGGCGATGACAGGTCACGACCACGGGTTCCGTTTTGACAGGAGCTGTCAGATTAGAAAGAGAGAAAAAGAGAATGCAAGAAAAATAGTGAGAGAGAGAGAGAGAGAGAAAGAGAGTGAGAAAAAAAGAGAAGGAACAGCGAGAGATGCAGCAAACAAAGGAGACATACCGGAATTCTCGCACAATTACACACAAGACGTGGATCTCGCACGACGCCCTATGCACGACACGATGACTCGTCCTCGCCCGAGATGACGAAAATTCGTACTCCGTCCCGTGCGTGACGTTGAGGTCTTCGATGACAATGGGAAAAAAAAAAATTTCCTTGCACACACAGTATTACAGGGAAAGGGTCACCGTCTCTCTCTCTCTCTCTTTCTCGCGCGCGTCTCTTCGTCTCCCTCTACTCCTTTTCTCTCTCTCTGTCTCGTACACGACGAAACGCGAACCGAGAGGGCGACGATCGGACGAAACAGCTGTTGGTGGCGTCCGCGAGAGGCCTAGCGAGAAACGTCAAACGGGTGCGAGTGAGACGGTTCACTGGCTACGCCATAACAGAGAGACCTACGCGAAAATCTGTCGCGGATGGTCGGCGTGGTGGGGCATGACACGTAAATTCCGCCTCTCGGTGCCTTCTCGGTCGCGAGCGTATACGCGAGTACGCAAGGACGACGGTCTCTCGCGACGCGATTCTCAAGGGGGAGGAGGGGAGAGAGGAAAGAGGGATACGATGGAAGATCGAGAGGGACGGGGTGAGGAGAGGGGGAGAGAGAGAGAGAGAGAGAGAGAACGGGTGGCTAAGGGAGACAGACAGAAGGAGGATGATAGGGAGGGATGGTGGTAGTAGTAGATGGTAGTAGGGAGACCGCGAACGGTGTCGACGCAGCGAGAGCGACAGAGACGGATGATTGCTACCGTGCTACCGCCGATAACGCCGTCTCCTTCTATTACATTTTAGAAGGAGAGATTCTTCGTCTCAATCTTTGTCGCGCCGATCTCTCTCTCCCGTATGCATCTATCTCTGTGATCCCTCTCGACACTCCGAGGGATGATCGTGCAAACCTGATATATACGCGACGACGCGACGCGGACGGGACCGATTCAGCTTTCCATTTATGTAAACGCAACAAGCACACTTTTAGCGCGATCGACACGAACGACGGTGATGATGACGATGACGATGACGACGACGACGACGAGAACGACGGCTGTTAGCTGCTGCGAACGTCACTCGAGATTCTACGATCCATCCGCCAGAGGGGTTGTTCGAAGTAGCTCGAAAACTTGGTCATATTACCCTGCACGCGTTAACCTCAATCCTTAATAGCGAGACAGCTCCCAACACGCTCTCACGATTCTTCGAAACCCGTGAGAAAATTCACGATGACGATAGTTTTCACCAAGCTCGCACGCGCATCGCTTTCAAATAGTATCGAATATATATGCATATATATATATACACACACGTATACATGTATATATTTATCCGCACGGTCTTTTATTTACTTACTCGCCTCACGACTTTTCCACTAACAATTCTCTCTCTTTACTGGGAAATTTTTCTACAGTATTCTACTGTCCCGGGATTTATGTGGTTGGGTGCGCGCTCGCGATCGCGCACGAGCGGATGTATGCACCGCTATTCCGCGGAATCCGCGGTTTGTCACTAGGCGTCGCGAAGTGTCACTAAAATAAATAACTTGAGATAAGATGTGACTAGGACAAACTATAAATAACACGGCTAATATATTTAACTGATATTACGTCTGATAGTTAAAATAAACAAACATTATTGTAAGGCAAATTAATGTATTTATCTGTTATTTCATACCTTGTTTCTCAGATGTGACAGATGATAGGGTCTTTGTTCGTCGAGTTTGTATTTGCCCAATTTTCGGAAATTCCTAACGAGTCTGCGCCGCTCGCAGCTGTTCATAACCTCTTTCCATGATTAAAAAATTTAGGTACATCCTGAAAATTCACATCGATCTTAGTCTTTTAAAATAATTGATAGTCCATATAATATAGTAGAGATAAATTAATATTTTTATCATAATTATTACAATATGTAGGGAAATTTGGTGAGCGAAATATTTTAAATGATATCAAGATTTATCATAGATGCATTAGATACAAAAAGTTTACATTTTTTCATTAAAAATTGATGTGATAGTCTTGAAAAGATATTTAGCAGTGATACAATGTTTAAAAAAAAAATTGAAATTAAATGTTACTTAATTTAAATAGCTCAATATATATAAATACATAGTCTGTATCTCTTAAATATAGAATATTTTATATATTTGATATATTTTATTCTAAATGCACTGAATGTCTTCGTCGTATGATTTACGTTTGCACAAATGCGTCCATAAAAATATATATTTATACAAATATTTGTAACCATTATAGTGAAAAGATAAAAATTCTTGCAGAGATAGTTGTTTTACACAAATTCTTATATCAAATACCTCATTTCTTTGACACAATTATATATAAAACCTGTTCTAATTAATGTTTTATTATATTCCTAATTTGTTTTAGCTACGCTACGTTTTCTCGATCTTCTCTTACGTTCACGAATAACACCAAACAATGGATGTCTTGTTTTTAAATCATTAGGGAACTGTACACCAGAGTTCTCTATAGATACTGGTTTCATTTCCGGTGCTGTAGATAATTTCTTCCTTATAGATAATGAACCAGCTGGCTTGATATTTACTATATAGAAAATATTAAAAAATTAATACATAAATGATGTACAAAGAAAAAATATGCATTTTTTCTCTGTTTTGATTCCTAATGAATGAAATAAGTTACCAGTCTTATACATGTGTGAAGTCTTCTTGGTATTAAAAACACACGTAACATTGTAATTCGTATGTTGCGCAATTATATAATATCGTTCGTCTTTAATTTTAAATTTTGATTTATCTTCAAAGGCTATCATTTGACCACGAAGTTCTTGTGTATCTATCTATGTAAAAACAAGATTGTGTCCTTGATATTTTAAAACATTAAGAAAATTTGTACAATACTTCATTAACTTAATTTTCTTTAACTTAGTTTCATTAAATTATTCATTAATTATAACTTACTGATCTAGGAAGATCCATAATCCAAATGTCTTCACTGTCCGATATATCCTCCAGACTAAACGTGCAGGATATATTTTCTTCTTCTAGTGTCTCTTTCTGAACTATTTCTTGAAGCTAAAAAATATATGGAAAGATATAATTTTTATATAATTACTTGTTAATTTTTCAAGAATATAATTAATAATTGTCTTACAGTATGTGGTCTTGATGAAACCGAGGCAGATAATCTCTGAGATTTTACATTGCTTAATTCTTCAGCACTACCATTCATCTCAACTCCATTGTTTGCTGAATCTTCGTTCAACGTTTTGTCAGATTTCTTCAAGATACTCTTACGGGATTTAACCGCAGGACTATTAGTTGCACTACGTGGTTGCACTTTTGTATTAATTATAATAGATTTACGTTTATGGTTTTGAGGCGGAGTATCTACAACGTCCTCCATTAAAACCATAGATTTATTCAATTGTGTATTTAATTTCGTTACCGAATCTTCACTAATAGAATCCGTCATATTTGTCAAAAAATAAATTCAACTTATATGTATATAAGTAAAAGCATATATAATATATAACACAATATTCCTTCTAAGCACGTTTATGGCTGTGTTATGGCGCGCAACAGCTGATAGGTTACAATTCAATTAAGAAAGGAAGTGATATATGTACTTTTGATTACAGCGCCATTACATTTGTCACACTATATATTGATTGGCTGTTATCGCAAGAAATTTTTGAAACCCTAGAAATTCTCTATTCGATAGCCAATCGAAACATTCGATTAAGTTTTTGTCGTACAAATGTAACATCAGCCTCAAAAAATTCTTAAATGGCGCCAAACAATGGAATTGTAACAGAATATCAGATAGTAATGGAGGAATTCTTTTTCGTGTTATATATTTGATTCTTTAATAATTAAACACAACGTAAAGAATTTCAATTGTATTTACGAAACTTCAGTGCATGTGTGAAATATGACGTCTCCCAGGAATTTGAGGAGATCTACGCGAATAAGAGCTATTGTGAAATACACGGAGGATAGCTTTGAGGAAACACGCGAGAACTCTCGTAAGATTATATTAATATAATTTATTATATTTCTTATAATATATTTATAATATTATACAATTCGATATACATACATTTTATAATTTGTTTAATATTCTTTAATATATATTTATATACTATATTTTTTTAAATTATGTCATATGAACGTACATGTCATAGCCTATATAGTGTGTTTATATCTTATAGCACCAATTGCTACATTGGAAACTGAAATAGAAAAACAACTTGAAGATATCAAAGAAGATGTACAAAAGCCACTTGGTAATTGATAAAGATTTCTATAAATTTTTGTTATATTTTGTATCATTATTTATTTATTCATATAATTTATTTTTATTTAATATTATATGCTTTCTTTCTTTTTCTCTGTTAGAACTGTTTTCTGAAAAGGATGTAAGTGGACGAAAATTATATACATTTCAAACACCAACTAAAAAGAATAGCATGATGCTTAAAGCCAATCAGTGCCGTACACCTGAGACTCCAAAAAGTTTCAGAACACTTCCAACTTTAAAAATTGTTCTTGAAAGAGTTGTTGAAACAAACTCAAAAAATAAACATTTGAAATCTGATCCTGAGAACATTAAAATAAAAAGTATTATATTTTTTTTAACAGATTCTGGTGATGAATTATAAGAAAATGTTTATTTTTTTATATCTTTTTTAATTTTTTTTTCTTATATTTAGTAATCTCGCGAAAACGATGTTTGCCTAGTGTAAATTCAAGTGGTGATGAAAGTATATCAGAGGATAGTGAATATGTACCCACAGATATAGAAATTAGTTCTGAATCCGATGAGATATCTGATGAAAATAAAGATAGTGAAAATTCTGATGAAAGTGAGGAAGAAAACAATATTAGAAGGAGATACAAACCAAGTAGGCCACAGAAATCTTTACCAAAATGTGAAATACAAAATACACCTAGAAGAACAAGAAGAGAACATAAATCTGTTGCTTACAAGGATTATGTAAGTTGAGATTACTTAACTATATATAATATTATGTACATAACTCTATTTATATATAATTAAATATTTATCAATAAAAGCTATGGTAAATATAATCAAATACAAAAGTCATGTGTTACCAAAATTAATTGTTTTCAACTTATAAAATAAAAATACTTTTTTTCATAATAGAAGAGATTTGATACATTGGATAAATTTAAATTTATGTATATCTTGGCATGTCCTTCATTATTGAAGTTCATCATTTAAAATGAAAGAAACATTAGCAAAACATATGATTCCACAAAGCAATCATTTTTATAAGTTATTCTTCTGTAATGTCTCTTCTATTAGTAATTAGTTTAACTAACTATAAGTATGTATTTTTATATGCGAATAAGAAACTCTTGTATTATTGTATTATTTTAAAAATTGTTTATCTACAAATGCAGAGATAGTTTTTACTTTATGCATTTGCTATGATCCAGATATTAATCGATAAAAGCATATTTGTTTTTGGAAACAATTGATTTTCACATATAACTAAACACATATAATTAAAAGTAAAACTTTTAGCTTATTTTAATAAATATTAGTATAAAAACATGTATGCAAAGTTTGTATGAGTTTTGTGTATCTGTATAGCATGTTATGTATAAAATAACATTTTTAGCATTATTAATTTACATATATTATTAATATAATGTATAATTGTATATATTTTTAAATTTTTCAAGCTTATAAAGACTGATGAATATTTTGAATCTCAATCGGAAAAGATACTTACATCTGATCATACATTAGGCAGGCTTCGAAATGCTCGTCTTACTGAGGAAACATTAGATGAATTATTAAAAAACCAAAGTCACATTTCTACAATTCACAAGAAACGTATTTGTTCATTAACAGAAAACTATAAATCATTTTTTTCTATGTGGCAATTTATAATGGAGTAAGTATTGAATAGTATTGTTTTTAAATTATTTAATTTTTAATTTTTTAATATAATATAAAATTTGATTATAAATTCTAAAATTTGCATTAAATTATAGAGAAGGTTACAGTCTGTTAATCCATGGTTTAGGCTCAAAAAGAAATTTAATTAATGATTTTCACAATGAAATCATAGCCGATCATCCAACATTGGTTATAAATGGATTTTTTCCCAGTTTATCAATAAAAGATGTAAGTGAAGTATACATAAATAATATTATTGCATTATTAAGAAATATATTAAAAATATATAATTTGTAAATTCTATTTCAGATACTCGATAATATAATAGTGAATTTACTGGAATTAAGTTGTCCAACAAATCCTAATGATTGTTTAGAACTTATTGAAAAGATCTTGAGCAATAATCCCGATGATCGGCTTTATTTAATAATTCATAATATTGATGGTATAATGCTACGTTCAAGTAAAGCTCAAAACATTCTTGCTAGTTTAGCAGTCATTCCCAATATTAGAATCATAGCGTCTGTCGATCATATCAATGCACCGCTACGTAAGTTTATATTTATTTTTATGCTAAATTCAAATTGAGTCACCACTAGTTTACCTTATAGATTTATCATTTCAGTTTGGGATCATATTAAACGAGCAAAGTTTAATTTCTACTGGTGGGATGCGACAACGTTTTTGCCATATCAAGCTGAAACTGCATATGAGAATTCCCTAATGGTTCAACAAAGTGGTGAACTTGCTTTATCTTCCCTTCAAAATGTCTTCCTTTCTCTCACCTCGAACGCTCGAACAATTTATTTAATCCTTGTCAAATATCAGTTGAACAATAGCAGCAGTAACTTCACAGGTAATCATCGATCATGCATATATTTTATTATATCATAATAACTAACATGGCAAATATTTAATAATATGTACTAATTAGGAATGCCGTTCAAGGATCTATATCGAGCAGCGCGCGAACAGTTTCTGGTCAGTTCCGATTTAGCATTAAGAGCACAGTTAACTGAGTTTGTAGATCATAAATTAGTACGAGCTAAACGTACATTTGATGGTACCGAACATCTAACCATACCCTTAGATAAGAGTCTTCTTAAACAATTCATGGAGCAACATGGATCATAACTTATTTAATGAATTTATATAGACTCATGAGATTCAGGAAATATATTTTTATATGTGATTTGTGAAATAACTGATTAAAAAATAATAGAGTTTAACGATCATTTATCAAATTTTTATAAAACTTTATTATACATTACTAATTAATTTTATTAACAATATACTTATTGTAGGTAATATTTTTTTATTAATTTTTGACATTCTCGTTTTATATTATTATCTCGATCACGTTATAGACAGAAGCTCGCGGTTGTAATATTGCAATCACGCTGGTATTAGTCACATTAAATGTTATTAGATTTATTCTCTTCTTTACTGTTTGCTTATACTTTCAATTTTCACTTTTTTCTCTTTCCTCTCCTTCAAATGCTCGATTATACCGATCTTATTTTAAATGCATAAAATGCACTTAGTGCAATCAGAAAGAACGGCTGTATTGAGAACGCGGTGCCAGATTAGTAGACACTGTAGACAGATAGCCAAAGGACCGAATGAAGGTGAGACCATATTGGCCTTTAGCTGGATGCACGGTCGGTGAGCCGCGCGTCCGATAGTGTGTGTGAGCGCACAGATGCTTATGACGGCTCACCGACGTGCGCCCGGCTGAAGATCGGCGATGATAGACCAGACTTCACTCAATAATAACTTTTTTATTAAGCGTTATAGAAAAAAAATAGAGGACTTTTCTGTTCAGAATAACATCCTCTATCTTTCCTTAAAGGGTGTTGCGCGAATTTTTGGACACCCTGTATATATATATATATATATGTATATATATGTGCGTGTGTGTGTGTGTTATTTCTTTTAATGTGTAAATATATCACTTAAAAATAATAAAAATAATAATAAAATTTTATTAATAATAAATTAAAAATAAATTTTTATTGTTTAATAATATATTTATCTTTCTTTTACAAATTGTCCTAACTTCTCATCGCCCACTTGTCGGCAACAAGCTTGTAGCGAACGAGATGAGCATTGAGAGTGAGCAAAACGAATATATGAATGCAAGTAAGACAATATAGGAATGAGACAATCATAGAAGCAAGCAAGAAGAAAATAGCCACGTCCAAAGAAGATACGAAGATCGAGCCTTTGCCGTCCTTTTTTTCACTTGCTCTTATTATTGTCTCGTTCGCTTCTGTTAATAAGACAATAAGAGTGAGCGAGACAATCACAAGAGTGTGCGAAAGAGGAATATTTATAAAAGCTCGATCTTGATTCTTGAATCTTTTTTGCACGTTGCTATTTTCCTCTCGCTCACTCTTATCATTGTCTCAGGAGCAAGCGAGACAATAAGAGGCAAGTCTCTCTCACATTTCATTGGTCTCATGATGAATTAGCCTGGACTCGCACCAGGGGCAAAGTCTGTTGATAAAATCAAAGGAATTTAGTCTGGACTCGAACCAGGGACAACGTCTTTTGATAAAATCAACAGAATTTAGCCCAGACTCAAACCAGGGGCAAAGTGTGTTGCACGGAAATGCCGGTCGCGCCTTCATGCGGGTCTTTGGCTATCTGTCTATTAATCAGTGGCGGTGCTCGTGGAGCATCGTGAAGTTAACAAAGTCAAACGAAAGTGCCAATCGTATCCTTCCCACGACATTAAGATCTTTTATGTTTATGTAAAAAAAAATCGACAAAGAGTGCTCATACACGAAGATGTATTTAATAAATAATCGCGCACAGTGATTTAGTGAGACGCCGCTTCTATACGTCGCTTACAAGATGACAGATTTATCGGGAAGTGTCAAAGTGAAATTGAAAGCGAGTGACGGTGTTAGGTTAAGTTAGGTTATCCGTCGCGCGATATTACAAACAGCGCGAAGTTATTCACGTCGATTGCGACTTCGATAATCGCAATCGGTTCGAACATCGGCGATCGGCGCCAACCATCGGTCCGTCGTCTCGCGATCTAATTTTGTTCGTTTTTGTTGCTCCGGGAAAAAAAAAGAGAGAAATTTTCAGTCCACGTCTGACGCGCACGCAGTTGTGTCGTGTCATACAAAATACACGCGTAATATCCGCGAGTTTATATACGCACAGGATTTATTTCGCACATTTAATTCGATAGATAGCCTGCGCGATTGTTGCGCTGGCCGGGCCACGTCGATTGACAACGTTGTAAATAACACGCGGCGTCGTCCCTCGTCTGACCGTTCTGACCTTACACTGATAAGTCGCACGTGCGCGGACGCTCGCAACCTTGACTTTCGGATCGAGTTGTCGTCGCAGAAAGAGTGAGAGAAACGCCGCGCCGAGTCAATCGTGGCGAAGTATTAGCGTGTAGGTTTTTTTCCTGTGAAAAATTGCGATGGCACTTGCATAATATCCGTCAAGCGGACGTTCTACGTAAGGACGTTCCTGGCAAACATCTTTTTTCATCTCGCTGTCAAACCGTCGACTCTATTGACATCGTCATGAATCTTTGGAATTTATGAACAGAAAAGGTAGCAATCTTTTTTTTTTTCTTTATATACATTCAACTTTTCTTTCGTTGCTGTGAAAATGTGAAATAAAGAAATTGATTACAATATTGATTTAGCGAGGGAAATATTGTGAAATTATCAGTAAAGATCACAGTGGTTATGTTAGTCTGTCTCTGTCATTTTTCAATACATCTATATTGAATTTAAATATAAATTTTAATTTTAAAAATATATATACAGTTAAATTTATAATCTAAAAATCTAAACAATATAAACAAATATACTCGTTTTACAGGTTCTGAAATTGGAAAGGTATAGCTGCATTAACTTAACTGCTGTCTTCTGCATGTGCATGTGAGTTATTTAAATTATGCTACCTTTACCCTTTGAAGGAAAGAAAACATAAATAAATTTTTATGGAACAAATTATTTAATTGCTGATAATGTAGAGCAGTGTAGGTCTAAAGGCTATTTGCTGTTTGTATTCTCTAATTGAATTTTTCTGCATATTACTACATGCATTATTATTTTATTTTTACTTGTGCTTCAGTTTTTATGTTACATGCAGTGACATTTATTTTTGCTACACACTGTATCTGATAAAAAACACTGTGCACAGCTGTGTGTAATTAATAGCATGCAGGATATTTTTGATTAACTTTTTCAAAAGTACAATTTTTTAAATTATTTTTTTTTGTTATTTTATTTGTTTAACGATTTTAATGTTCGATATGAAGCAAGGAAGTTTCCAAATTATTTTATATATTTTTGATTGACATTTTGTGTGAAATAATATTTATTATAAAAATTTTATATTGCAAAAAGAACACGAAATAGTATTATAGACGTGTTCTACTTAAACATATTGCAAAATTTATTTATGTTTGACAATGATATACTATGAATGTTTTTATCAGTATTACTATTGTTACTATAAAAATGCGTATTTAATAGAAAAAAAAAACATTGAATATCTATGTTTTTACATAAAAGAAATCAATAAAATGAGTTTTTTTACAATTAAACAGAATACTTTTTTTTAAAGAATGATTTTCTATTTTGTAAAACAATATAATAATATAATACTCCATAATATTAATCTTTCTCTCTCTCTCTCCCTCTTTTGATATCTTATCTACTCTGCAAATTTACACATTGCTGGGAAATTAATTTCTATCGCGTACCATAGATGGCAGAACATCGAATATTTTAACACGTTAATCCAACACAATGTCCACATTATAATTGCAAAGTGAATAATAAGAGTAGAATGGCATCTGCTAAATATAATGCTGATATTGCGAAAAGCAAAGTTTTCTTAATATAAATATTGCGTCTTTTATCTTATTTATTGCAAATATTTTCGCCTTGAGTTTTTTGCTTACAATGTTTATTATGCTTATAATTCTTCATAAATATTGAAAAAAATTTTTCACGAAGTAATATCATATTTCAATCTTGAATAATGATGCTTCTGATGCAAAAACTTCTAAAAAGGAGAATGGCTATTTTTCACTTTGCATATTACTCTCATGATAATAACACGAGAGAACGATTTCGTCGATTTTTAACCAGTCGTAGAATTATATTCAGTTATCGTCGAGTGAAAGTTGTCAAATTGTCCTGAATGCGCCTGGCGTACAAATCGCGGCGTGGGTGATGTCAAATTTATGACTGTTCAGATCGTGCGAGATTTCTCTCTCAAGTTTCATTAAAATTTCTCTATAACGCGGAAGTAATTTTCGCGAATTTGTTGTTCAATAGATTCAAGTCGAGGTGGGCGTCGAGAAATTCTCATTCATTTAGAATCTTTTTTCTACATATCATTAATCATAAGATCTTAAGATTTGGTAAATAAAGAAAAAATTTCAATGACTAAATTTTTAATACGTGCAAAAATTAAAAGATTTTTATATACTTATGCGATATTTCGACATTTATAAAAAAATTTATGTATGATTTGATATTTGATTATATATGTTTTTATTATATTTATGATTTAAAAAAAAAATACTCGAAGATTTTTTTTTCCAAGATCGACGATACTTAGCTTGTATTGTTGATAATAATTTCGGATTCATGAAAGTTCCGAAAACTGTTTACTTTCATGTATCGATCGCGTATCTCTCTCTATCTAATTCCGTTAACCTCGCGCAACTGTTTCATCGATTTCACTTTTGCCAAGACAAACTAATTTCTCCGAGTTACGATTCTCCCCGAGAAAACCGTCGCTCGATACCTTTCTTCGAGGAGATTTGATGCACGAACGAACGAGGGAGAGATTTGCTTTCGCCTCGAAACGACTCGAATTCGATGGTCGTCGCTCGTTCGCGTCGGATTATGAAACGTCCTGTACGAGACGATACTTTCACTATCGCGGCCAAGTTTCATAATTATTATTATCGAGGCCATACGTAGGTCGAAGAGGAGACTGTCGGGACACGGAGAAAAGGGTTTGGCTCGTCTTTTACCGCACACACAACCGTCGCTTCACACAATGTCGCTTAATTAGCAATGAATCCTAATCGTATTTTATTCAAGATGTCTCAATCGTGCTAAATAATATTCTCCGATGAATTTTGTATCAGCTGTTAATGAAAATAATGAAAATTTGATGCAAAATATAATTATAAAATTTGTCAATATTTTATTTTCGAGAAGTAATTTTCACGTATTAAATTTCAGAGTTGAAAAGCTAAAGGACAAAAAATTATTTTCTGGAGGAAATGTTACTTTTAATAGAAATTTCATGGAAGTCTTAATCGCGAAGGTAATTAATATCTGCAATATTTTACAAATTTTGACACATATAGTGAGGCTTCCATCAAATATTAATTGATCGACTTAAAGTATTCGTCATTTGAAAAAAATGGGGTTAGTGATGAGATACCCTGTATACGCACACACACACACACACACACACACACGCGCGCGCATGTATGGAACTTTTGTCCTAGCTACTTTGTGGCTTTGTTACGTGTCGCGTTGCGTGACCGAGAAATCATTTTTCCAGCGTTGATCGCCGCGCCGATCACCGGTTAGCAATTCCCTCGTCAAGGCTCATCGTCGTTTCTCGCTCTCTTTCTCTCTCTCTCTCTCTCGCTCTTTTTTTTTTCTCTTTCTCTCTCCGGCCGCTATACGATGCACGTGCGAAGTAACGTTCGTGTAACTAGTTTTGCTTGTATCTAATATCCGCCGTGTGGCGTCATTGGTGGCTCTATTAACGAGCGAGAAGCTAGGTCGACGTCGGCATCGTCGTCGTGTTCGCGCTTTATCCGAATCTCTCCATCTCTCTCTCTCTCCCTCGTATAAAGCTCTCAAATAATTTTAGCTCCAACTCGACTTCTCGCGATAAAACACATTGTACATATTTCGACCGATCGCTGTAGGGAGATCTAGATATTAAATAGACCAAAGTAAATAAAAGTCAATAAATAAAAGATGTATAGGATAGCGAGCGAGGGTCGATAATTAGAAGAATGGAGAACTATACTTCTCTTTGATCTAGAGATACTTAGAGAAAGGAGACAATTATCTGTATAAGTATATATTAATATCATTACGTAATGTTTAATTCAATAAGATAAGATTGAAACACTGGGTTCGTAAAAGTGTACTTTTTTTTTTCTTTTAAGCAAGACTCAGATTTTACTATCGTTCATTATGACCTGTTTCAAACATCTGCTAAATAAAAGTAACAAAAATTATTAAATCAAATTTGATGATAGAAAGCTCATTTTAAATTATCTACGATTTGTGATATCACATTCAAAATAAGATTCCACTTCAAATTTTATCTGTCACATGATATACAGAAAACTCGAGAGTTACAGAACCACCGATTATTACACTTAAAATATGCGGTACAGCATCAAATCATTAATAGATTTCTGTTTTGATTTCTATGATAATATTAATTAGAGCATCTACGAAGCACGCTTTAGAAGAATAAATTATCAATTCATTATATTTTCGAGATTATTCTTTTGACAATCTATTAGATTGGAAAAACTATCGGTGTTTGCCCATCAACAATGGTGTTGTATATGATTTTGACAATCACGGCTCAGGCATGACGATAACATCCGAGGCGCTCACGATAACGATTCGATTCCGCGTGTAATACGACAAATATCGACGCTCGATTAATCAGACGCGAATGAAACGAGCTCTCTCTCGTCCGAGGGGGATGGGGTGGCGGTCGGTGGGGGAGAGGGAGGGGAGTAGTAATCGTCCCAGACGAAGGAAGGAGCCCGTTCGAGGTCGAGTCGGGGTTGCTGTACGTGCACGAGCATTGCGCAAGAGCATTCACCCCGCTCAATACTCAGCGACGGCACACAGAGATACAGGAAACTCTGAAAATGTACGGGGTACACGCGAGAGAGAAAGAGAGAGAGAGAGAGAGGGGGGGGGGGGGAGGGAGAACGGAGCAGGAAGAGGAAACCGGTTCTAGCGAACCACCCCGAAATGGGTTACTTCGCGTTTGTGTGCATGTTTGATTATGTGTGGATGTCTGTGTGTCTATCTACTTTATATACGCGACCAACCCCGCCTTTGACAGCGCACCAACAAACCGCTCGTATTTCCTATTCCGCGCGACGTATGATGCCCGCGTATACCGGGTGTTCGTTTGAAAGATACAGAAATGATATACAACACAATGTTATTATTTAGAGAAATTTTTATTTCTTATTAAAACTTATGGTTATATGTTTATTTTGTAGAAATGATCGATTTATAAGAATTTATTTGTGATTGGATATCCAGACAATCGAAACTCGATAGCGCGAATAAAAAAGAAAACGAACAGCTGATTTCGAGCACACTTTATTTTGAAATAGAATTTCCAGTTAAAAATTGGAGAATAGAAGTTTCTATCAAAGAGAAAATCTAGCTTAGAGAAAGCACGGGTTTCCCTAGGGAAAAGCTGTGTACAAAAGATCCCTTGTGAGAACGACACACGGTATATCCAAAATCCGCGCAGCTTTATTCGTGGAAAATTCGCGCGGAAATTCCGAAGGGCGGGCCTTTCGCAGTACGCAAATGTTCACGGACATGATATAAATTTTCTCACGACACATATATGTGTACGTGTACTTTATCATAAGCTTCTAAAAGTAAAATAATCCGCACTTTCTCGCTATCGACGATTTTAAGTATTTATTTCCATGACATTTACGAAGATATATCAAAGCAAGATTAAACCTTGACATGGAAGTTAATTAATTTCAAAATAGTTTCGGTAATATATACACAGCTAATAATGATAAAATATGACAATTTTATACGAGAGAATTTTTTTTACTTTTTTTAATAATGAATTTATTTGATAATGGTTCTTTTTTATTTAGTAGTAAATAATAAAATTATACTAATTAATTTACCATACAGTTATCGAATGCAAGCACAATTATGTCGAAATAATTCGGAGATTATTAATTTTCAAAGTTACTTAACAACATCGCGCGAACGATGTCACATTAATTAATTAACTCGTCGTATAAAAAATCGGGTTTTATCGCTACGTAATATTATCGGACGTAATGCTTTAACGCGACTGAATTTCGTCGGACATAATTTTTTTTTCGTATAATTTAACATTTATTTGATTCCCCAATGATAGTTTCGACATAACATTGCAGGACTGATGTCCTTGGTTTCGTCATTTGTTACCTTCGTCGTCCTGCCTGTCAGTGTCTCTCGTGCCAATTTCCGTCGACCTCTGCTTAATCGATTATCGCTTTAGTGCGGTTCGCGGATAGATCCCGCTCGGCCGGAATGATTAAACTCCGCTCGGCCTAGCGTAGGTCGTGCAATTCTGCTTGTCTGCAAGTCGAGTGAAATATTTCTACCGGACGAATTCATATTTCGCAATGTTTCCAATCATTTATATTTTTTATTAAATATTACCCGCTATTACACCCACGTTTATATAATTTTTATAAATCTAGTAAGCAAGAGAGAAATTTTAGAGACAAATATATTTCATATAATCGTTAAAATTAAAATGTATGTATCTTTGACGATTAAAAAATAATTCTTGACTCATCCTGAATCCGCCGTTTCGAATCATCAGGACTTAATTACACAGGATTCTAAATTCAAGGGGGAAAGTAAAGAGAGAGTCACTCTCCCAACCCGCGTTTACATTCAGCTTATTTATCGTCCGTAATTGGGAAAGGTCTCGTCGTTATTCGACCCACCACCGTGCTGACTTCGTGTAAGATCGCCGGCATCTATTCGCGAAAGCGAATTCGCCGCCGCGGTGACGGGTACCCTTTTGCGATCGCCGGGGACGATAAGATACGCGTCGCG